>JAZHGK010005932.1:0-14840 GCA_037855215.1 Waitea zeae
AAAAAAAAAAAAAAAAAAAAGGTCGTGTCTGTGACCGCTTCCAACCACAGTGGTCAGCCCCCCCTCCCCAACACACGCTCAAACTCTCACACTCTTGCCGTGGCCGTGCATGTGTCACCAGTTACTGGTCATCGGCACCAAGAGAACAGGCTCGAGCCGCAGTATCAGCTTCCTGCAAGCATGCAGTCCATAAAATGCAGTTTGGCTCGAGAAGTCTACAACCACTAGTCGGCCTTCTTTTAGGAACCCTGTTTCGCTCACGATCTGTTGGAGAATTTTACTGAATTACCGTGCCCTCATGGAACCTCCTCGACGAACCTCCTCGACGAACGCGCAAGCGAAACCTACCCATGGTTTTCAAAACTCATCGATGCATAGTGGGAAAGAAAAAAAAAAAAGCGATGGCGGAGGAGCGTATCACACCCGTGTCCTAGCGATCACAGTCCGGCCTCCTCTAGAAATCGACTGGATATCCTTCTCTATTTTTGTGTGTGTGTGTGCTTTTTTTTGTCTAGAATGAGAGAGTATCCCCCCCCCCGCAAGCAGCGGACAGCCACGACAATCTCGTGAGGCAACACACACATACTCTCACTTGACGAGTGTTCATAGGCGAATCAAACTCCGTCGATGCCGGGATGGATCTGAAACACTGAGGGTGAGTGCCGCAAACGACATGTGACGATGGACTAGGTCGACGGCAAAAAAGTGGCACGGCAACACACATTGCCCACTCATATATTGGTCGGCTTTTTGCATCATTCAGGTCGGCTCGGCAGCCCTCGCAGATCGTCTGCCTTTGCCGGCCTGTGGCTCTTTTTTTTTTCTGCGCTCTGTCCCTGAGGATGGGTGTGTGCTCCGCAACCGCATGATCTACCTTATCAATGAATGCATTTGACCCAGTTCGGATGCTTGTGCCGGTGGTCTCTCGGACAACCGAGAGCACCGCCTGGAACCACATCGTTAGCTACATGCATCAGTAAGTAGGCGCCAGCAGACCAACAGCGGGAGATTGGCGAAGCGAGGCATGGCAATCAACGCCGCGTAACACACACCAAGCAAATGAGCAGTCGACTCGCCGTGTCAATCCACGACGTCGCTTGACGGTTTAGACAGTGTAATCTATGAACGCACCATGCGGTAAGCACTGATGGAATTTGCGACTATACCACCTATGAGTGCGGCTAGGTTCTGCTGTTGGGTAAGTGCCGTCTGTGAACACGAAACTCGTGGCTACAAGCAAAATTAGCGGCCACTATAGCGTCCTGGAGATGCGAGTTTTTCTTTTTCATTATCCTCTAGTTCAGTGCCGACGTATGTACTGAAGCCGATTTAGTGTCCTCCATCTCCCCAGGGCACTTAGGTAAGTTGCGCTTTTTTAGACCCAATCGGTGATGAAAGAGCTTCAAGGGGGTTGGCATTGCACAGAAAGAAGCCGCATTCACCTCACGTGACTGTTAGTCTCGGGGACGTCGGTCTCGGACCCGAACACAACTTTGGTTCAAGCGCTCGTGCATACATTAATACTTACTCGTGCTCTCTCAACTTTGACGTATTGCCAGAGATGTCAGCCGCAACCCAGTATCGTCATATTCTGCGTGAAATATACAAGGCTGTGCGTATGCTTATCTACGGCTAATCTCAGTTCGTTTTTGGCCGAATTTGAACTAGATGTTGTAGTCTCGATCACCGCGCGCAACACGGAATCCAGTCATAGCTAACGGCTTCCGCAAAATCTTTGAGGCCCTCAAAAGCGAAGAACAAGCGTCGTCGTTCAGGACTGACATGGAGAACGCTATTGTGTTTATGAGATCTCAGCGGATACACAAGGTGCGTGGCAGTAGTTAGCTTTCTCATCCATCTGCATCACTGACACATGGATCCGTAGGAGCTGCTCGAACGGTACAATCCCCTGTTTGACCTCACTGAAGAGGAAAGAATTAAGGCCACAGCACGGCGTGTGGGACTCGACATGCCAGCGACACCAGAAAAGGAATGAAACTAGATATGTACTCCCTCCTTACTTATTCCAGGTGCTGGGCCTCCATCTACATTCATATATGTACACCACCGCTTGTTAGAAAAGACCTAATCATGAGCTCTTCATCACATTTTTGTATCGGAAGTGGGATTGCTTACGGGAGAACTTTAAATATCTTTGACTTCCTGGGCGCTTCTTCATTTTGTCCCTTTCCAAGCGCGATGGCCAGTGACCAGCCATCCAACAACATGGACGCCTTTCGATCTGTCCTAAGCCAATCCCGGAATATCATCGCCGTAGCTGGTGCAGGACTTTCAGCTGCATCAGGTGTGAATTACTCAAAACGACCCCTGTAAGGATGTGACCAAACGACATGGCTTAGGCATCCCAACCTTCCGCGGGGCAGGCGGCATGTGGAGGAAGTATGAAGCGATGAGTTTAGCAACTCCTGAAGCATTTGCGAAACAACCATCAACCGTCTGGCAGTTTTATCATATGCGACGAGAGAGGTGAGTGAACCATAACGATCGATCACCCTATACATCTGTCCGCTGTCTAAGCCACTCGCCTTCGCCATTTAGGGTAATGAAATCAGAGCCAAACGCAGCGCACATCGCCCTGGCACGGTTCTCATTGCCTGACATCCGAAATTCAATTGCTCCAGGCTCAACGTTTACACTGATCACACAGAACGTCGACGAGCTTAGCCGACGTGCTCTGGACAGGATAACGCCTCCGGATACTCTGACAAACCCCACTGACCCTGACAATGTTGCAATGACCTTTCTCAAGGGCACCAGCGAGCCAGTCATGGTCGAGATGCATGGTCGTGTTTTAGATTTGACATGCACAACATGCGGCCACCGTGAATCGAACACTTCTTCGCCAATCTGCCCGGCACTCGCTAGCACCGAGGACCTAACGGAAGCAAGGATAACGGAGCCTTTGATTCCCGTCGCCGATCTGCCGCATTGCTCAGCGTGCGGCTCGCTCGCACGGCCTGGGGTGGTTTGGTTTGGAGAAGTGCCCCTCTGCCTCGATCGAATCTTCCGAACCGTCGAGGAGGCGGACTTGTGCATCGTCGTGGGAACCTCTTCCATGGTAAGTCAGAAAAGCGGTGGAACCCACTTGAGCTGACACACGTGGGTAGGTTCAACCTGCAGCATCTTTTGCGCATGAAGTCAGCTCTAACGGCGGAAAAGTGGCTGTGTTTAACACTGAGAGAAGTGAAGGAGACAAAGATGCCGACTTTCTGTTTTTGGGTCCGTGCGAGCACACGCTTCCCTCGGCGTTGGGTCTGAGCTCATAGGTGTAGTCTTCGCATCATCAAATCATCTATCCCATAAATTGTGTGCATGCAAATACTCCTTACAAGGTTTGTGCCTCAAGTGTTTTACAATTAAATTGATCAAACAGTGGTGCGACATGTTCTTGAAACTGGATGTTAGATATTGTAAAACCACAGCTTCAAAGCAGAGTGTTACTCACACACCCGCCAAATGAAAATGCATCGGCTGAAGCAACTATTCAGTGTCTTTTGGGGCGTCATTTTTCGGCCTTTCCTCTTCGATTTCTTTTAACGCATCCAAGCCAATTTGACCGCTAGAGTCCGTTCCGTACAATGCCGCTTTTACCCGCGCAAACCGAGGGCTAACGCCAGGGTCACTCCAGAGACTATCCGGACTTTCAATAGAGCTGTAGTACTGTGTGGAACGCGCTTGGCCGAAGCGTGGTTCTGCGCGGCGAGACTCGACCATTTTTTGTAGCTCCGTGAGGCGGAGATCGCGGTTGAAGGAGTCATTCAGCCCGGAAGTCGCGGCCGAGAATGCATCGTCGATGGCCTGGTCGAGTGTTTCCGGAGTAATGAAGTTTTCGGAGCGGTGGTAAAGCGAAATGAGAGCGCGTATCTTTTCCGGAGGCAAGCCATTAGAAGGATATGCTGATGTTGATGTTGATGAGAAACGTCGCAGATGAGTGGTCCTTCGGAGAGCAACACGGAGCGTGGATGTGGAGGACATGGCGGTCGGAAGGACGGAAGAGAAACCACGCGGGTGAATTTAGGCGCCCTCAGAGTACACTTGGCACTACATAGGCCTGAGCAGTGTATTCTCCGAGAATATGCTCATACCAGCACTGTTCATATTCCATTTTATTGAACAAAATTAAACAAGACAAATTTTGATGTACATGATGCTATGTAGAAGAAAGCGTGCGCGAAACATCAGAGACGAGCCTTCACGCCGTACTTCTCTGCCAGCACTTTCTCTTGCTTCCTCGTCGCCTCTGCGCGCTTGGCAAGAGCATCCGCACGCTTGAGCTCACGCTGACCGATCTGTGCGATGTGAACCTCATCCGGGCCCTGTGAGATGAAAAATGAGATTAAGAATGCCGAAGGCGAATAAATGCTTACGTCAGCGAAGCGGAGGGTTCTGAGCTGAGCATATGCTATGGCAAGCTCCTGGTCTTGGCTAAGGCCTTCAGCACCAAACGCTTGCATAGCACGATCGATCACGCCCAACGCCATCGTCGGAACAACAAACTACGAGACGTCAATTATGAGTCCGGAAGAGGCAAAAAGAGGCTTACCTTGGCAATACCAATCTCCTTCATGGCACCCTTGGCCCTGTGCTTGTCGATCTACAAACAATTCAGTAACGCTGACATGGTGATACGAAAAGGTACTACCATTTGAGCAGCGCTGAGAACAAGAAGGCGAGCACCCTCAATATCTGCACGAGACTTGGCGATGGTGGCAACCACAGTACCTATGATTGTAAACCTTAAGATGAGAGTTGGGAAGATAAAAGCAGAAGAGCGTACCATGCTCATAGAGATACTTTCCAAACGTCTTACGAGTCGGGTCAGTAACACGCTGTATCATCAGGTCCAGAGCTGCCTGTGCGCAGCCAATAGAACGCATGCAATGGTGGATACGCCCAGGTCTAGAGGGAAAGCCTTCAGTTGGTAGCTCATATATATATCAGGAATGGAACAAACCCCAAGCGACCTTGGATGATCTATAGCAAGAAAATTGTCAACTTCAATGTTAACAAATGGCAAAAGCAGACATACCTCGAAACCACGACCCCATCCCAGAACGAGGTTGTTGAGAGGAACGCGAACGTTTTCATAGATGACTTCACAGTGTCCCTCAGGAGCGTCGTCGTAGCCAAATACCTTCATTGGGCGAACGACCTTGACACCCGGTGCATCTGCAGGAACAATAACCACACTTTGTTGCGCATGGGGGTTTGGGTTGTTTGGGTCATTCTTTCCCATAACAAGGTGAACTTTGCACCGGGGGTCGCCAGCACCACTGATCCACCTATGACAAAAGATTAAGATTGCGTTTAAACATCCAATACGTCAAATTGTACCATTTGTGACCGTTGATAACAATTTCGTTGCCCTCCTGACGAATTGAAGTTCGGACATTGGTGGCGTCGGAAGAGGAAACTATGAGAAATCAGAAACCGAGGGCTCAATAGTAACAAAGGTATAATTACCGAAGCGCTCCGTCATAGAAAAGGCGGAACGGATCTCGCCACGGAGAAGTGGCTCGAGCCACTGCTTTTGCTGTTCAGGGGTGCCATAACGAGCGAACACCTCTATTGAAGGCGTGAACAAGTCATCACATCACGGCTCACGGTTTGCGTACCCATGTTACCCGTGTCAGGGGCCGAACAGTTCGTGGCCTCTGAGGCAATTTGTCCAGCGCGACCCATGATTTCCGCCATTACAGCATACTGAGAAAGCAATGGCTCGAAACGGCAGAACGGGGTATCATCACAAATAAACTCACCTCCAAGTTCGTCAATGGGACACCGTGCTCTGGGTAGTGCGATTTGCTTAAGAAAAGGTTCCAGAGGCCTAACGAGCGAGCTTTTGCCTTGAGCTCGTTCACGACTGGAATCACAGTCTTCCACCTCTGGATTGGGTCCTCAGGTATTTGCGCGTGTGCAATACGCTTTGCAGGCATGACATCATCCTGAGAGCAGGAGTGTCAGCAGTGACCTATATCAACTGGGAAAAAGGCTTAGGTATACCTGTACAAAGGCGACTAATTTTGCCAGTGTTTCCTTCGCGTATGGCGAAAACTTATCCTCGATCTACCAGCTCACCATCAAACAACCTCTCTCGTTACGAAGTCTCAGACTCTATGAACGCACCATAGCCCATGACGAAGGAGACGTGAATTCTACGACGGGGTGCGACATGGTCGTTCGGGTTTGAGAAGAGGGAGTACAACGAAGCTGGGGCAAGGTCGTTTCCCCGCACTTGAAGCGCGCCTCGGGCTGCTTTGCCGGTGTCCGGCGATCACTATTACCGGCGACACTTCGGCTCCATCGAAATTATCACGGCAAGCTGACGAGACGGAAACAACCAAAATGTTCATCATTATTTACCACATGCCCATGAAATGTAAAAGACGATATTCCGGAATTTATAAAGCGAGCAGAACCGCATAATACAATCATTAAAGCGTACAACAACAGTATAAGTACGATAGATCCGTCCAGTCCGAGAGGGCCAAATTTCTTAGTTGTGAGTTTGAGCACCTTCTTCAATAGATGATAAGTCTCCCAGAGACCACGGCAGCTCGGGCTCCCTAAACGCACTTGGGTCGATTGTCTGCCACAGCGATTCATCAAACGTAGGGTTTCCGCCGGTAGGATCATAGTTGCGGAGAAGGTCGAGACCAGGAAACGGCAATCCAGGTGCGGCGAATGACGCCCAGGGAGGAGTAGACGGCGCCTGGACTCCTGCTGAGGCTGGCATTGAAGAGGTACCGGCTGTTGTTGCACTAGTTCCTGAACTTTCAAACCCATAAAACGGCGACTCAAGCGCTCCTAATGCTGGGCTAACCGAATTTCCGTAAAGCATCGACGCGTCGCTTGCGCTAGGTTGGGTAAGATACATAAGACCATCACTTGAACCGGCTTGCTGAGTAGCGTGGCTCCAATCAGCTCCAATACCACCAAGCCCGGGGGGAGGTGCAATCGGGGTTGTGGGTGAAGCGAGTCCAAACGCATAATCGAAGGGTCGCGCAGGGGAAGCGATATGGACTTGAGATAATCCGAAGGTGGGTGAATTGAGAGATGGACTTGCAGGCTGAGCGTGTGAAACTTCAGGAGTTGCTTTCGGGCTAGGCGCCGTTCGAACGGATGCTGGTGAAGAATGATTGGATATTCCAGGGTACTGAAATATGCTAGAATGAGAGTCCAATCCTTCATCCTCGAGAGGACGCCGACGAGAGGCGGACCGTGCACGCTGAGCCAATGCTAAAACGAGTAGAATTAGAATTCTGCCTTAGCTTTCAGTAGATGACGCTTACCGTCTCGGAATCCAGCTCCAGAGCGAGAAGACTGCCGACTGTGAGAGTATGGATCGTGGGAGCGGTCGCGTCTAGGCTTGTTGCGTACGGCGCGACCGTTGCCACCCAACGGACTCGGCTCCCAGCGTGTGGTTGGGGAAAGAGGAGAGCCGGGCATTTGTTGAGACTGCATTCCTGTTATCGAGACCGATAATGGCGTTGCCGAAGCGGGAACCTGAGGCCCAGAAGAACCCGCACGAATAGCCTCTGCAGTTGTGCGAGCCAGCTCGGACAGGAGCTCGCGGCACTTGCGAGCGCCAGGCCAAACACCTTCCCAACCTTCAAGAGCTGCAAGCGAGCTATGCGCAGAGTCCATTGCAGTTGCGGCCGATATCTCATCGTTGGTATGCATAGCAAAGAGAAGAATAATGACGACAGAGCTGAATAGGTTCTGTATAAAGAATGCTAGATGGTGTGATGGAGGGATGATATGACTGATTGAAGGCGCTAATGCAATGCAAGCGCGTGAAGAGGCAACGGCTCTGGTGACGGAACGTGGATTGGCGATGTGGTCGCGTTTCACAGGAAGGAAATTGCGGTGGAGTGTGTTGATGACCAAATAGTAGTGTGAGCAGAGTATGGCGCCAACTGCCACGTCGCGTTCTGTTTGGGGACTCGACTTGAGTACGATTGGGAGATCGTCGCACCATTTCGTCAGTTCTAGATCCAAGCTCTCAACGGAACGATCGAGTTCAGCACGTTTTTCTTGGTCTAAGTTTTCTCTCGTATTTTCGATGGAGTAGACCCTGCAATCTTGTTAGAGTCCTCTTATCTCCGAGAGAACGAAAGACATACTGTCGAAGAACACGTCCTGCTATATGGTAAAGTTGGTGTAACGCAAGCGTACCTGCCATCAAGGAAGGACGATTGTTGGTAATGTCAACTCCATTGAAATATGCTGGTAAATCCTCATCATCAACAGGTACGATGGGCTCAACATCACAGTCACAATCGTCGGCTCCAAGTGGTCGACCAAGAGCAAGAGCCAGCATGCGATCCATCGTGTAAACACCCCACCAAATTTTGCGTCGCGTTTCTTTTTCAATCGGTGTTATTTGAAGGCGTCGAGGTGATCTCTGTCAAATAATCAGACAACAAGTCACCCCATAGTTGAAGAAAACGGACATGTAATCCCAGATCTTGAGCGGAGCGAACCGCTTGTCCTATGATGAGCCATGCCTGAGGCAAGCAATTCACGGAACATAAAAACGAAGACATCAGGAGCAGACACTGCACATGAGTAGGTTGAATGGAAGCGTGGCTGATATGATGCAATATTAGTGCCCTTTAAACTGTCACGTCAGCTACAGCTCGATGAATTTACTATAACCACAAACCGTTCGTAGTATATCATCCCAACACCTCCATCATCTAGATCATCCCCTTTCTTCAGCCGAGGATCGTCTACCAGACGCGCAGCACAAGCAAACATAGCAAAGACCAACGAAACAAATGCAGTCTGAGAGCGGTGGTATTCAACGCTCGAGGTGTTTTCCATCAGTGATTTGTACTTGGATAGGAAAGACGGCTTGTCAACTACTGGCATTAAACAATGAAGACGAGAAAAGTATGCATCCACCTGCGTCATGGTCAGTGGAAGGAAATTAATATAGGAGCAAACGCCACTCACCAGCTTATCTGCCAAATCTCGCTCGGGGTACTCTACCTCTTCAGGGCCAGGAAGGGCACGAACTTTGCCAAAGAATACCGCAGCAGGAAAGAAAAGCTTATTAGCACTGAAAATTGACCCCTGAGTCTCGTTTTCCAGAGGAGACACCCGCATTTTGGGCTCGTTGGTCAGGTACCGGAAGGAGTTGATGAGGGACATAGTCGATGAGCCTCCTATCCACCGCATATGTCCATGTTCGTCGAGTGTAAGCTGTCCGAAGGGTTCTTCGAGCTCTTCTTCCATTTTGACGTTTGGCTCTACGGACTGAGACGCAGTAGGAGGTGTGTTGGTAGGGGTGCCGTTGGTCCCAGGTTGATCAGGGGCTGTGACAACACCTTCTCGTGTGAGACCAGGTGGAAGTTCGCCATTCCGATCGAGAACCGGCGCTACCTGAGCAAAAAGGTTCTCCATGTGAACAAGACGAGCTTCGAGTTCTTGTACATAACTGTGGAGTAACGCTTAGTTCACTGCTGTTCGAGAAGCTGGACAGCACTCACTGTCGACTGAGAGCAGCCCTGTCCTTCGTCTGAAGCCACGTACACTGAGACCCAGAAGCACTACACTGAGTACAGGTAGGTTCATTTCCATCGCATTTTATTTTTTTTCTTCTAAATTATAATGTGAGCAGAGGACGAAGGAAAGTGAATGGTGGAAGACCCCTCCTGACCTACACGACTCACAGGCACGCCAGACACGGCGACGCTGCAGTTGAATCGGCTTCGTGCCAGCATCCACAGGTAGTGTCGAGTCTTCCGCTCTCTTCTTCTTAGGCTGAGTGGCCATGTAAGCGCGTGAACAACAAGTCGTTAGATGAATGAAACAAGAACCCCAATACGACGTCGCAGTCACTGGTTGAAGTGCTCTCGCGGGCGGGCAACCGCCCAGCGCTTGAAGGACCCAGATAACGTGATTCGCCTAGATCTTCCCACGGTCCAGTGCCGCCATCAGGCCGGTAATTAATCTAATCTACTTCCACACAGCTCGGCTTTCCGACCCCCGCCACAGTCGTAACTGCTTCGCTAAGCAACCACATTCACACTTCGATGCCCGAGTAAAAACCAAAAATTACAGAAGCAAAAAAACACAGCGAAGCAAAACATGTCGTAAACGACAGCGGCAGTCGGTAATCCTAAGCCGGACTCTCGACCATTTTCCAACCTGTCAACCCATCGTCTTTAATGGTATGGCATACGCTAGAGTCTAGACCAGTACTACGGGCAGCCGTTTGAGCAACCAATAGCGTCGGTGATTATCATAGCATCTAGAAGACAACGAATGATGGCCTCCCAGCCAGAGTCATGTAGTGCGTCATGCCGTACTCGTGTGTACTTGTACAAAAAGATGATAGCATATACTACCACTTTTAGCTTGATTGAAGGACACCGGATTTGGACCAAGTTTATTCGTCTAGCTTGTCGAAGACGCCGTTGAAATTGTGGCCGCTTTGAGAGTCAGCTCCGCTCATTGGCGTCCAAAGGCCGTTTGCGTTGATCCGATCCGTTGTATGGGCAGGTGACGCTAGGGCATTCTTTAGAAGCACAGCTGTGCTTGTTACGCATGAGCAACTGATCCCCCATAGCCCGGAACATGTATAAATTTACTGCACATGCTTTTCCAGACTCTTCCTCCCAAGCTGGCATGTGGTAACCATAAAGCAAAAATTAAAACCAAAGCAGGGCGGTCGCGATCGTTGGTAGCGCACATGACACGATCCTGACGTAGAGTGTCACGATGAGGTACTAGTACCCCCACAAATGACCCACATATGATTTCGAACATACAACGTCCGTCATGTGCACTCGAGCATCAAATTTGACGAACGTTTATGCGTGCAAAGAAATCTTCGTTCGTTTGTAGGCCAGTAGTTTTTTACACGTTGCATATCGACGAACCGCCGGGAAAAAATTGAATACCTGCTCAATACAATTGTCGTCTACTAGCTTGTATTGCCCTTCACAGACAAAAGAGGCATTTTAGAAGCTTGGAATTTCTTTAATGAAAGAACAAACATTTATGCTTAAAGATGACAGAATCGTGCAACAGTGGTAAAGCCAAATAAAGTAACCTAAAACAATTCAAGAACAAAAGTAGGCTGTATACGCTGGTAAGGCTGGTACAGAAGTAAGTGGCTGTAAAATCAAACGACAAAAAACGGACTCAGGAAGCGGTCATCGCCGGCGATGCGAACGGCCTGCTTTTCGCTTCCCGGGAACGAGGCCTTGTCGGTTCACTGCTCTTGTTTGTGAGCTTGTTGTCATCCCCTTGGACCTTCTCCATTCCTCACGTCTTGATTTACGCGGGCCGTGAGTCGAAATTTTGGTTGACTTGGTTGGTGCCTCATCTGTGTCCATATCCTCTGCTAGAACATTGAGCAATCAATCATGCATGTGTAGACGAGAAACACATACCATTGCTTGATGCTTTTGAGCATAAAATAGCGACACATTCGAACACAATCAATAAATGTGGTTAGCTCATGTTTCAAAAACTAAAAATCGAGAGACATAGAAAAAAAACACAAGGGCAAATGCAAATATTGCTTCCTTCGTAAGACAGCTGTCAAGACATTTGAAACAAATGGTTGCGAGAACAGAGGCCTTGAATAGTCGCAAAGTTTTCCATCTCCTCCGCGGAGAGAACATCGGGATCCAGTAATCCGAATAAAATAAATTTCAAGTGCCCACCTTCAACTGCTCCCTTCTCTCGCCTCTGCACTTCTGTCTCAGTTCCACCTTCATGATCGTTCTCCATTGCCTCTGCGTCTTCTAAATGGATATCTCCTTCTTTGTCGGCGGCCGCAACTGCTGCTAATTTGCCGTGTAGGCGCTTGAGCCTCGCAGCCTCTGTCGCAGCGTAAACAGAGTCCTCGCGCTTTTTGTTTCGGAAGGAGCGCTTGACTTTGGACCGGATAGATTTTGCCATTTCGAGAATTAGGCGTGAAAGTGATGGGGACGTCTATAGGTGGCCTTCAATATGATAGCCAGGATCCAGAGACCGTGAATGGGAGGGGCGAGGAAGTCTGGGGCAAGTTTTCAGTGAAGCACGTGAACGGGCCAGTGCAAACATTTCTGTCAAGTCGTTCAGCCTGTTTAAGTATTCTAAAGTTGACTATCGATATGGATAGTTGAGTCAGTGAAATTTCATGAGTGCTCCTTTGCATAGTCATCATCTAACATCACACCCAAATATTCTTGTAAGGTTTATCTAAAGTCGCAGTTGAGCACAATGGCTCGCATGGTTAATACTAGTATTTACGCCGAAGGCTGCATAGTGGACAATGTTCCGCACATCCAAGCAAAAGAAAATACTTATCAGCTCGTAACATGGACATTTGAATCGATGTTTGGCATTAACTTTGGACTCGCCGCATGGGTCACTCAGATTCAAAGTAGCGGTATAAGGTGGTGCATGTCAGGCGTTGAGTTGAAATTGTTAAGTAGTCCCCAGTATATACTAACTTGCAATACGTCAGGGTTATGACACTGGGATTGGGCAAACGAACAGAATTTTGCTAAAATTACGAGGATACATGTTGTTTTTACGACAGCATAATCCCTTGCTACACAGGCTGGAACTATTCGGGCGGCGCTTCCCTGTGCAGAGAAACGGTAAGAATATATCGCAAACTAGATGACAAAATATACTTATTATATAAAGGACGTTGTTACACCTAAAATCGATAACCATATAAGCTAACGCCTTCGCTAGTTGTATCAATACTTACCTGATGAAGACCTCTCCCAACGTTCCGTTCGATTGTCCATCTTGAATCTCCTCGGTATTTGCAAGCTAAGTATAGGTGAAGTAAGAGTGAGTCCGAAAGAACCGTCACCAAAACAAATCAACATTGAGATGCAATTTTGAGAATGCACGCGTAAAAACTCACTTGAAGGTTCATGTAGCCATCTGTACTGACTAAAAAGCCCTTGTACTCAAGCCCCCACTTGAGCCGGACATACACAAGTTTGCCGGTGAGCTCCTGCATGAAGGGCTTAGGATTCACAGGATTAACCTGAGCAGTCCAATAGTGCAAATAAAAAAAGTACTGGTTAGTCTATGTGCTCCATGAGGATGAGTTGGACAGACGAACGGCCGACATGGTGGGCAAGTCTGAAAGAGCGCTCCTTGGACACGTGCCACGCGACTGTGTTCTCTTCTACCGAAACCTCAGGTCCCCTTTCCTAACACTAGGCTCAACTGACCTCCACCACAACACTACCTCTTCGTCTTTCGTCCAACCAAAAATGTCTGACAGAGAAATGGGCAACTCCGGCGGTATGCCTGGAGCTGATGACGACTTGTCCTTACCAAAGGCTACAGTAGCAAAGATGATCACAGGTGCGTTTTAATTCTCGTTTCAGCCGTAACTGCCCGCTAAGCATGCTACCTTACAGAGCTCTTACCTAACGATATCACTTGCTCCAAAGAGACAAGGGATCTTATTATTGAATGCTGTGTAGGTGATTCGTCGTCTCTTTTCGTTGACTGTGTACCAGCCATTGGCTCCCTAAACTCTATACTAACGTGCCCTTCCGTTTGCCAGAATTTATACACTTGATCTCGTCAGAAGCAAATGAAATTTGCGAAGGAGAATCCAAAAAGACCATTGCTCCCGAGCACATCATTGGTGCTCTCAATGTATGTTAAGCTGCCACCTCGCTTGAGTACATACTTATGGACGTGTATGCCCAGCGCTTAGGATTTGAGTCGTTCCAAGAAGAGGTCGAGAGTGTACTCAAGGATCACAAGAAGCAGCAAAAGGTAAACAAGTCTAGCATATTTATTCACATCATATTCCTGAACACTTGTGACATAGGACCGAGAAAAGAAGGTCTCGAAATTGGAGCAGTCAGGAAAGACCACAGAAGAGCTTATTGCGGAACAAGAAGCTCTCTTCGCTAAAAGTCGTTCCGCTTTCGAATCTGGTCAACACTAGGATCAAAGCACACTTTTAGGCGATACTGCCGGCTCCATATGACTTTTCCTTGTATTTCTAACGCAAAGAGCCATGACATTGATTTTCTCGCTGTATCTCTATTTATTCCATTAACTTATCATCTAGTGCTGTAGTATTCTACAGCGCATGAGCACATCTCGCTTTCAACTTGCTGAGCCTCTCACGTGGGAGCTCTCCATTCCATCGCTCCGTTGAAACATCTTGCGACGACGCCGTAAGTTCAGGTAGGCCTTGCTGCTCGATCACAAAAGATGCCGAAACAGATGCATGAAATGCCGCTAACAAGGTGTTAGTCAAGGGCACGTTGCACGATCCACAGAGACTATCACTTACCTTTGTAAACGTCTCCTTCTGTGAGCACAAGTCCTGCCGCAAGACCACCAAGGAACGAGTTGCCTGCACCAGTGACATCCACGACGTGGTCCGCGTCCGTGGGCATCCAATAGGCATCAACCCATCTCCCCTCATACGAACCCTTGGTGGCACTACGCCATACAACATATGCACCAAGTACCGCTCCTCGGATAATCACACATGGGCCTTGCTTCAATCCGTCCGCAACGCCTGGATCTGTACCGAGGCCAAGGTCCAGAAATTTGTGTGCGGCTTCTTCAATTTGGCTTTTCGTGATATCATTCTCTTTGTATGGGATTGATAACAATCGCAAAGCTTCTGCAGCATTTGGGCTATGAGACAAGTCAGTATTTACCGCATGTGAACAACTTAATTCACTGTGCTTCGTACCTAAGGATTGCTAAGTTAGGGAGCACAACTGTGAGGGCAGGCATCTCTTCTGGCACGCAACTAGATCACACAATACTAGTGTCAGTCCTGTTTTTTTTTTTTTTTTTTTTTTTTTTTT
>JAZHGK010005935.1:0-11607 GCA_037855215.1 Waitea zeae
GGAACTTGGACCTGGTTCGAATTAGACTCCGGAGGTGCAAATAACGAGGCCCATGTAACACACCAAAACCGACTCGCAAACTCGGAGTTCTTCGAACATCACGTTACATTGGGCCCGGACCATGAAATTTGGTCGCACTTTTCTCCTGGACAAAATATTCGGCTTTACGCATGTGCTCAGTTTGCTGGCTGGAGCAACAAGGTTCAACACGCGAAGATTATTGTAGAAGTCCCTTACACCCCCGACTTCGACTGGATCGATTGCAAGGACCAGACGTTTCTAAACTTAAGGTCCCAAAGGTAGGATAAACGGGGTCCAGTTCGAAGGAGGGGTAAAGAGGGTTTCAGAACCGCAATTGATTGTAATTGTAGGATGATCGTCGCTGTAGTAAGAGTAAACATACTACTGCCCACGCATGTAGAGTGTATGTAGAGTGTATGTGTTTCAGATCTGTCACTACAACTTCGAATGTCTGTTTAGTAATTGCGAATCGATAACCATTTCAATTGCATTTTCAAAGCAACTGCATTTCAGTTTTACCTTCGTAGATATGTATGCACAGCGAAGTTGTAGAGCTTAGCTAGTGCGAGGCTGAGGCTTTGCCTGACGTCCGATGCGAACTTACTAGTAAACTTGACGTTAATTTACACAGCTGCGACAGTAAGCATCCCTGCCTTCATGCATTTCGCGACGTACTTCTCTTGCTTCTACTTGTGCACAATAGTAAGTACTGTCCTCGCAGATTAGCTGCCTCATAAGCAATTCGTCATTCTACACACAAAATATTGTTCTCGTTTCTCAAGATGATTCCATACCGCACAGAAGACAGAAAGATGTTGAATATACGTCCAATGCTCTAGTGCTTAAAAGGTTGCAGATTGTCTTGTGTAGCCCTCCAAATAGGATGTATACTCCTCTTTCAGTTTCGCTCCAAGTCAAATATAATCTAAACGGATCAGGCTAGAATAAAAAAGTTCGACCTTGGGCCACCATCCAGCCGTGGTCCAGAAACTACCAGTCATTTTTCTTAATGGCCTTGGGGCAGCGCATTGGTAGATAACTCAAAGCTTGTACGTGCGATAGCCTGTCGAATTCTTTACTCGACCAGCTGTTCTCTATAATTGTAGCCTGTTCTTGCACGCGAGAGTGTATGTATCTCACCCGCTTTGGTAGCACGGCGGTTCAAGCTCGAAATCATATTATCCGGCTCCGACGTGTCTGCGCCAGCGTTCTGCTCTACTGCACTGTCTCTATCAAGCATTGTGAGCAATGAAAACGGAGGAACTGGAGCCCTCTCGCTTCGTGTCAAACAGAGAGCTTAAGAACAAGTGACGCTGCTATCATTATCGTCTACTATGGCAATTGAAGCAAAGGCGGCTTCCCCCCATCCTCATCGCAACCGCGCCTATGCTAATCAGTAAGGACAACACCCAGGTCCATAAGCCATAGCTCATCACGACCGGCCAGAACTCCGGAGATGCCGAACCTAGGAATCCTTCGCACGTATTACCCACATTTCTCCGACTACGAGTATCCTCTTCGAGAGCTTCGCTTACAACTGAGATTTCGCGCGTTCTCTGCATCGAAATCCATCCACTTATTGGACCAAGCACTAACGAAGAAATTGGGAGAAGGGTTCGCTCGTTTACGCGGTCGGAGGGATGATATAAACCACCTTGGAGCGACGACGCGAGAAATCCAGACACCCCCGCTCCCCTACCTAACTTTCCCTGTCCTCCCTTCCCCTCCTCTATTGTCGAAGCTGATCCACCACGTCAAATACAGGGAGCATGGCACAACCCGACATGAAGGATTTTATCCAGCAGATGCAACCTGGGCCAATGGTGCCTATGGCGGTCGGCGCGGGTGGAGGCGGCGGGCCACGCGAATTCAAGCACGGGCTGGTTGGCAGTTGTACGGACGACATGGGCACCTGTACGTCCCCTTCATTCTCACCCCTTTGTTCTACGCCCCGTGCCTTTCTTTTTGCGATAAGTTGACGGAGCCTGTCTGGACAGTTTGCATGGCGTGTTGGTGTCCGTGCATCGCGTACGGGAAGAACGTCACCCGCTTCCGCCACCTCCGCGACCACAACCAGCCGCACCCGTCGAACGGAGGCTCGTGTGGATCGGACTGCTGGGTCCACTGCCTCCTCACGTCCTGCTTCGCCGCGGGTTGGGTCCTCGAGGTTCGTTCCTGTTCCCTCCCTGGCTATTTTTCTTCGTCTACGGTTTTTCTCACGTCTGCCCGTAGATATTCTCGCGTAAGAACACGCGCGATCGGTACGGCATCGACGGCAGCGGCCTCGGCGACTGCTGTGCCGCGTTCTGGTGCGCGCCGTGCGTGGTCGCTCAGGAGTCGCTCGAGCTCGAGGAGGAGGAGAAGCATCTGCGCAAGCAGAGTCCCGGCACGTTCGCGTAGAACATGCAAAAAAAAAAGGGGGGCGGTCTCCGAGCCCGCCATGAAGCCTGCTTTCTTCTATTCTTCGGTCCTTTGCGGGATGGTCGCCTGCACCTTTTTCCTTTGGTGGCTGTTAAGACAGTGTAAGAACATTCGGTATTGAATGGACCAAGTTTGCAATTTCATGTAATCGGAATTCTCACTTTTTGAAACCTGATATCTAATATTTGAAGAAGAAAAAAGAGCGACTATCCCAGAATGCGCGTGTTTGACGAACAGTAGAGGGGTGGTTAGACGTCTAGCCATAACCGTGACTTCAGGCGCAACAATGGAGCGCACAAAGAACAAGCTCAGTCCCAGTAGCCTGGTTCAATTGAGTCGGTCAAGGTGCCGTTCCTTTTGCCGCAGATAAGTAGCAGGTTTGCAAATTCAAACATCGGAATCGAACAACAGGTCGAAGACAAAGGCCCCTGCGTACCATGTGGAAGAAACCACACCACGACCCTTCGACGAGTGCAGGAGACTGACACACCCTTCTAGGTTGACGTTAGTCCCACAATCGAGACCGAGGTCGAGAGTCCGCCGGAACCAAAGCCTTGACATGCTGGCAGACACACTCTTGGTCGAGGCTCGAGCTCGCTCTGAGAGTTCGGTGGCAACAATAGAGTTGGAGGGGTTGTTGTATGTGAGGAGCGAATGTTTGAATGGTGCCCCGAAGCCACCCTTTCTTGGCGTTTTAGCAGGACTTTCGACGGTTGGGCTGCAGAAACCGCTGGTCGCGTCCTAGAGAAGCGTTCGGACATCGGAGACGTTCATGGGAACGTTCTACACGGCAGATCAGGACAGGTTGTGGGATGGCATAACCCATACTGAGCGAGGGAGATCTTCGCAGTTCAAAGACGGTGAGGATATGTTTTAGGGTGCTAAAAATCTAACCTTATCTATCGTGTGAATTATGTAACATGGGAAGTCCACGTTTGTGAGAAAAGACGGGAGCCCTCGGCCGCTTTGTTCTTTGTTGTGAATGATTGCAGGGTGCGTGGGTCGACCTATGTTTACTATAATATTGCAGCCAGTCTCTAATAAAAGAAGAAAATAGTTGCTAGGTCGTCGCTCTTGTGTTCGAAGATAAGAGGAACGAGAAAACCACAGATACAGCAATCGAGAGGACATTAATCGATTCTAAGGAGGAGGGGTAAAGCGCGAAAGCACGTGGTTATTCCGCCTCGTGTTCAATCCACTCTCAACAAAGCACGCCCAATTTCAACTTCATCTCAACTCCTCCCGCTCCACTCGCCCGCCCTCGTTCGTCCAACCTCCCAACGCTCCCCCTCGCCTATCGACGACACGTACGACAGCACCGACGCCGTACACGACACACTCACCTATACGTTACAACCCCCCCTCTCGCTCGAACCCAATATGGAAAGCACCGCGCACTCGTGTCTCCTCCCGCCCTTCGACCCACAAGTGACGACACGTCGCACGCCCTCGCCCTCGCGCGCCGGCTCGCCAGACTCTGACAAGGAGAACGACGCGCGCGCGGCCCGGAAGCCCAAACGCGCCCACACCGCGTCCGGCAAGACGCCTATCATCTTCGCCTCTCCCGCCCAGACGGCGGGACTGGCCATCCTCATGCGCAAGGAGGCCGGAAATAGCAGCAGCAACAACAACGGGAGCATCGGTGGAGGCGGCATCCAGTTCCTCCGCCCGCGCAAGCTGGACTACTACTGCAACGACTGGGACGCCGAGTCTGCGCCCTCCCCGCTCTCCTCCCCTTCCACGCTCCCGCCGAGCTCCCCACTCACACCCAACACGCGCGCGAGTGCCTCTCCCCGCCGGACGCCCTTCGCCGAGCTCGCCAGTCCCGCGCCGTCGGACGCCCACCGTCGGCACCCCGACCTCCTCCCGGGCGGATCCTCGCCCGCGTCCCCGCTCAAGTCGCCCTACCGTCGCTCCCCGCTCTCGCGCACCCCACGCCGCGCGCGCGTCGTCGCTGGCCGCCCCGGGGGGCTCTCCCCGCTCGGCGCGCCGTTCGCGTCCGCGCTCGGGGAGCTCGAGTGCGACGAGGAGATGGCCGTCGAGGACGCGGGTCGGAGTTTGAGGCGGGGCGGGGCCGGCGAGGACGGCGAGGTGGTCTCCCCTCCCGCTTACTACGCCCTGGGCGCCCGGCTGCAGAACCTCTCCGCCCTATCTGACGCGCGCCGTGATCTCGCTTGAGGTCGAAAACCCCCTGGGAAGGACGATGACGATGCTGATCACGGCTCCAATGGCTTTCCCTCCCCCACTCCGCTCGGCTGGCCCCTCGCCCCTTGATGACGATTTTTTTATTTGCGCAGTCGCTCCTTCAACGGAGCCTTTGACGCATCAAAGCCGTTCAGCAGACCGATTCATAACTCCTAAGAAACAAACCTGCCGACGGCACAATTCTCTCCCCTTTCTTTTCAAAACACGGCCACCGACTCGCGCGCCCCGTCCATGACCGCGTGACCGCGTCGCTAACCCGTGTGCCTCATCCATCAAACCACAAAACATATCGGGCACGTTTGTTCTTTTCCCCGTCGCTGGATCGGCGATCTTTTACGTGTCTGTTTTTTTTCTTTTTCTTTCTGACGACGGACCCGCACGTCCACGACAAACGCTAGACGAACCCTGCACGCAAGTAAAGCAAGCAAACTCCCTGTCCAAACGTATGCATCCCCCTCCCATCCTCCCTCTCCATCCTCCCATCTGCTCCCATCTCAGCCAATTGTTTATTTTTTTCAATGTTTGTCTTAACCGTATTCTAGTGTGCTGTCTCTGTTCCATGTCTTGTCTCTGCATGAATCACCTGTAATATTTGCATCTCCCCTATCTCTTTTGTTTCGTCAGAAACATACTTTTGTGCTTAAACTGTCTTGCCATGTGATTCATCCTTTTTTCGAATACATTTCTTTTCGTATATTTGTTTGTGTGGCGTTTTTCGTTCCTGAGAGTCCTTGTCAAGCTTGTCGACATTTTGAATGTGGACGACATTTCGTCCGAGTTATATATAAGCGTGTACATATTCGCTGGCTAATTTAGGACGCCCAATGACCATTCATGGACCTGACGTACCTTCGACCGATAAACAGAACCACTTCTATATTCCTCACATTTTGCACACGGACGTTAGCTACTTCGATGAATGGAGAAAATGAGTGCGAAGACGTAGGTATACAGCTTTTTTTTTTGAGCGTGGTGGTTCCGCGAAACTAAATTAGAGCCAGATCTCGATTTGTGGGGAGAGATCTTGAGGGCTTGTGGCCTCTGGTGGCCCGTTTTGCGGTTCGTTTCCTTGAGCTCAACCAGAATCCACGGAAGCAATCGCATTTTTATACGTGTGTGTGATACTACAACACCTGATCATCCCAGAACTCCCCTAGCCTCTGCCCGGCTTACCGTACGCCATACTGGAGGGATGCACGCGATGGAGGTGCCCCGCCTTCCCAAGAGCGTAAACGTCAAAAACGGCATGCCAGGCATCTGGCGTCGACTGATACGCCCCCTGGAACGCAGCGGACTCCCCCACGACCCTTCGATTCCGTTCTTTAGTGCAGCCACCCTGCCCGACGCCAACCCGGCGAACCAGGCCCGTCTGTTCGCACGTTGTATGCACAAGCCGCGGCAAAAGCGGCCGCCGGAGGCTCAACGAAACCTCTCAAAAGAAAAGGTCGAAAAAAAAAAAAAATGTCCCGTTCACCACCCCGTCGTGAATCGCGACCGCAAACACGAACGCACGCCATCTGTATGGGAAGAAACCGACTGTGGCGCTTTCCTTGGCGACGCGTAGTTTAGAAGGGGGTCCGGCATCATCGATCAATATTGAGTGCGTTGATCCATCTCCTCCGGCGGCGAAACACATACGCCGACGGCTGAACCGCTTACGAGAGGGCGATTGCACCAAAATTGCACTCACACAACTTCATGGGGCAAATCAAGACTGTCGTGGAGTCATTGACGTGCTGTCTACACTCTCGCAATGAATTGAGCCGATAGGATTTTCCTTGACAGGGCCGTGTATCGTCCTAGTAGTTTCCGGATGTGTGCTCTTTCTTACATATAGTTTCGCGGGTATGTTCGTTTTGAAGATCGAGAAGAAAACTCGGAGAAAACGGGGTTGACGAAACGAAAAAAGAAGCAGAAGAGAAAAAAAAAATAGGAGGCTGACATACATTTCGGCGGAAATGCACTACTCGTGGCCTTGGCTGGCCTGGCGGTCTGCCTGAACCTCAAAGAAGCCTCTAGTTCGCGCGTCACACCACCTCAGGCCGAGAAGCGGTAGAGAGACAGCGCGCCCCCTTGGACGTATGGCTGTTCCTCCCTAAGGGATCGAGACCATGTCTTCTCCTTCTCCCACCCGACTTATAATATCACTCGTCCCGCCGGCGGTCTGCTCGCGCTCTCTTTTCTTCCCCCGCCCTCCCCCTCGTTCCCTCCCGGCTCTCGCTAGTGCTCGCTCTGGTGCCCACAGGCTCATGCTGATATGTCCATCCAAGGTCCGGCTTCCTACTCCTCCGGTACGGATTGCACCCCTTCCTGCTGCCACTCTCGACATATGGGGCTTGAGAAAATAACAACAATTCTGAAACGCCGGCTTGTCCCCCTCCAGCCGCCGCTTTCACCTTCCAGGTGTGGGAACAGCTGATCTGCCTTGCCGATGATGTCAGGCTAGTTTACCGGTGGGTGTGAAACTTTTTGCCTCCGCGGAGGCGGAGGGGGCCCTTCGTTTAAATAAGCTTGGTGACCGGGTCCCGTTCAGCAAACCTTTCACGCTACACAAGGCCAACTTTGTGTTCCTTCGCGTCGCCCCTCTGATTGTGCAAGGGTACGAACGGCATTCCCCCCCCCCTTCTTTCATTATCAGACTGCCAAACGTGGCTGACGTATCGCTCTGATCTCGCTCAGCGTGTTGTTACGCCAACGGATACTGTCCCAGTTCGACCTTCTGGTGATATTCAGGGCGTGTCAGTGGTGGGCAGCTCTCAGAGTTATCTCGCTTTCCGTCATAGTGGCGGCGGCTCAGGTGACCCAAATAGCTCGAGGTAAAGCCAGCCATTCCTGATCATCGTATTCTTCGTTCGGTGCACGGCTCACTCTTTTTTCTTCTTCTCGCTACCAAGTCGTCGCGCTGTATGGGCGAAGCAGGCGGGTGTTGTACGGCCTAACAGCCTTCTTCGTCTTCGAGCTCCTGGTGATGATCGGAACCCTCGCGTACTTTTTCATCTCCATGCACAAACTCGGGAACACGTGTAACTTCAACACGATCTCCGACATCACCTGGGCCTTTTTGGCGAGCGCGTGAGTTTCAGGCGCGAATCGCCCTTCGCATTCGATTGACGTCGTTTCCGTCCGCGTGTTTTTGTTTCTTCTCAGGTTCCCTGCGTTCATCCTGGACTGCATCCTTCTCGGGCTGACGCTCTACAAGCTCTTCACCGTCGCTCGTGAAGCGAGAGGCCGCCCGTTGTTCAAGCTCGTGATCCAAAGTTCCATCGGCATGTTCATCATCGCCTGGAGTGAGTTTCGTCGGCCGTTCGCCTCCGACCAGACAGCTGACGCCACATAGCCACCGTCTTCGCTGGCATCATTCTCATGCTTACTGGCCATATTTATGAAGTAGTGGATACCGTCGAGTACGTCAAGCCTTCTTTTTTCTTGCCCTGCGATGGCCGAGAAGTTTATTGTTTTGTTCAGCTGGATAGTGGCAATATTTCCGTTTGCAGTACGCCAAAAAACTGACTGGAGCAAGAAACATGTTCGGCTGACGCATTTTTTTTCTTCAGTCGTGCCGAATTTTCCTTAGCATGGCCAAGTACAGCGCACGCAGGGAACACACACCGGCGGTGGAGTTCTCGGAAACGTACTCGTCTGCGGCCCGTATACCCATGACGACGATGATCCCGTACGAGTCGGGCGCCTTCACCCTCCAACACCCACAGCCATTCACCACCTTCAACTCGACGTTCAAGGACACCACGACTCTGTCTTCTTGAACCGTTCGCCTCATCCCCTTATCGCTTTTTTTTCTGCTTGGGTCGGAAAAAAAACGTACACCAAAAGGACTTTCTGCTTCTTCTTCTCCCTCAGATGAAAAATACCGTAATAGCCATCTTTTTTTTTGCTTTCTGTGTTGTCACTCTTTTTGTCCTGTTTGTCGGCCCGTTAGAGCATCTCAATTTTGTACCAACAGCCAATTCCATTCCTGCCTTTGTTTCTGGATCTTCAGGGGACTGAGGTGATCGGTGACAGCATATGTCATTGATCCCGTAAGAATCACTAGTCATTGATCGCCGCTCTTCTCAAAAAAAGAAGAAAGAAAGAAAGAAACCGACTATGGGTTTGACCCACACGGGGGAACGACATCATACACCGACCCACACAAAGGGAAACGACACAACATTGCCCCCACACACGACGGCAAACGACCAGCCGAGAGAGTGGCCCACAACGGCTCGTGCGTTCTTTTCATTTACTATTTCCCACGGCTCGTATGCACGCTCGGAAGGGGTGAGCGATAGCCCTTTCAAACTAACGTCTACACTATTTACGCCATACAACACGGTCCGGGATGGAGCGCTCGCGCCGTCGACTCCGTTCAACAAATTGTGGTGACGACAGGCCTGGGTCATTGGGTGTAGTCCCCCCTCCTTCTAGCGCGTTTATCCTGCTCTGTCGGTTCCTTTGTAGCGCGTGCGCCCGCGAGCGGGAGGTCGCGGCGTCGACTATGGTCAAGCCGGGGGGTTCCTGGGAGCTGGCAGACTGAGTTCACCAAAGCGTCAGCAAGACCAAAGTGGGAACCGCAGCTGCGAGGACACGAGTGGGGGGGGGGTGACTTACTCGGAACGCTTCGCCTGTCTCGAGGTCAACGAAGGGACGACCGCCTTCTCCTCTTCCGCGGATGCGTCGACGCTTACACCTATGTACCGCCTCCTCCCTGGATACAACCGAGAAGACGATATTGCCAAAGCTCGGCTGAAGGGCGGGCGGGAGGGAGAGGGGGGCTTTCCTTCACATCTCCACGACGAAGGGGAAGCGTTTATCCACACGCCGCCCCCTCGGAGCTACCATCGTTTCTCCGTTCTAAAAATAATAACACAATAGTAAAACAGGACCACCGAAAAAGGAAGGAAGGAAGGAGGGAAGGAGGGAGAGAAAGGAGGGCACGGATCCGGCAAGGGCGGAAAATGGTCACGTCTGCGATAGGGTGCTCTTGCTCTGGTCGCAGAGGGTGAGGTACGGCTCGGACCGGCGGTAGCGGGTGAAGGCGCTGAGCTCGACGGGGATGCCCGTCGTGAGGTCGCCGGCGACGTTGAAGGACCTGTCGCGCGGGGTCACTTCAGGAGAACGGTCTTGGGACAGCTCGAGCTTGTGTGCGAAGCGCCGCATGTTCAAGACGAGGTGCGTGGCCTTTTTTTCAGAAAGAGATGATCAGTCTTGAAATGACGGAGTCTTGGGGTCAGAATAGGGACTCACTGTGAATGAAACTGTGGCGGGGAGCCAGGAGCTATGACAGGCGTTGAGAGAATGTGGATATGATTGGACACAGAGACATACTTGGCGATAACGTAGGCCACAAAGAGCAAACCGGTGGCGGAGAATATCATAGCTGCAAGAACAATAACTATCGACATTGTCAGAGCTGGGCAGACTCGAAGATTTGTAGAGTCACTGTACCCCATATCACCTGTGGAGGGCGGCACGCGGTTAGTTTCCGTCTATGAAAGCGATTCTGATACGGAAAAGGACCCACAAAAAACGCCCAGCTTCCGTCGATCAGCACCAGCTCCAACAAGGGCTGTGCCCGCTCACGTTTTCGGAGCCGCAATATGCGCCTGACGGTCAACACTAACATGGAAAGATCTAAAACGAACGGCAGGAACCTGCTCCCACGAGTCAGGCACGGACAAACCGACACGAGAAAAAGTCAGGCGGCGGGTGTTGTGGCACTTACGAGGTGAAGACGAAGACCCAAGGGTTGGTCATGTCCAAGGGGTCGCAGGTATTGTTGTAGGTCAGAGGCTTGCTGAGGAGGATGCCGAAGGAGGTGATGGTGACGATGAGCCCAGGTATGAAGATGCAGAGGAGACCGATGAGGATCCGCTTGTCGCGGTGGTAGAGGTTCCACACTGTCGCAGATAAAGGCGCAGAGCGTCAGTTCCCCGCAGGTTTCGCGGGTGGCCTAGGACTGCGTGAGAGAGAGTGTGTGTGGCTCGCACCTCTGCCGATAAGGAGGGTCTGAGTGGCGGCTATGAAGATGTAAGGGTTCATCGTCCGCATTACGGCCCACGGGTAGCACTGCGCGTCCGAATACGGGACGTAAGTGCTCCGAAAGTGCTGGTAGATCAAGGCTCTGCAGGGGAAAAAGAAAAAAAAATAGAGAGGGGGGGCGCCTCAGCACACATGGTGGCAAAAAGTGTTCAGCCCGTACGGTTGAGGACGAACGTTTGGAAGGCGAGGGAGCCGTAGCGCATGAAAATGAAGTTGATGTGGGTCGGTGTGAGCGGCTTCCTGTCGGAAGGGAATGGGTGATAGTGAGCGGACACCGGCCAGCGCAAGTCAGTCGCGTGCTGCTTTTCGAGGACGCACCTCCAGATCCATTCGACGTCGAGGTCGAACGAGGCGAACAGTTCACATATCTGAATGGTGTATGCGGCCACTGGATCGACAAGAGCAGAGGAGAGAGACCATGTCAGGAATCCGTCTTTGACTTCCGTTTTGTTGTGTGTGTGTGTTTTTTGTGTGTTTCTCGCAGAACTCAAGGCAGAGTGAGAGGGAGGGAGAGAACGCACCGTAACTGACGTCGACCAGAAGATCTGTCATTCGCGGTCTGGAGGCGGCGGCACAGCGACAGAGGGACTTCGCGCGTGGTGGAAGCGAGGACGGTCAAGGGAGGGAGGGAGGGCGCATCGAGCGCAGATGCGCGTTCGCGGACAAAGAGGTTTTGGGCTGGCAGTCGGCCGAGTCGCACGAGAAACCGTGGTTGTTCCCAACACACCCAGGCACCGTCCAGGGATGGGAAGAGGGGGGGGGAGGAGGGGACGGGAGTGTACCCTCCCCTTGGACTCGGTTGTCCTTGGGGTGGCACCCTCAGCCGTCCACTTGCGGGCCAGATCCGAGTGGTGGAGTCAACGAGGGTGCTCACAAGTAATTAGGAACCGAGGGCTCTTCCCGTCCGTCCTTCTCTCTCTC
>JAZHGK010005940.1:0-43542 GCA_037855215.1 Waitea zeae
ATAATTTTATATATTAAATAGTTTATAAACAGTATAGTAGATACTAATCATCCGATGTAGACTGAACCTAAACTTAGAGGGTAAACTACACTCTATAAACCATTTAAAACGTAAAGGGTGAGCCTTAGGCACTGTAGTGCTGGCAAGTGTCGTCGTACAGATTTTACTATTGCATAGCTAATTATGGACATATATACCGTACTATTGTCACAATCGCATAAAACTATTTGAAATGAGTGGAAAAACTGTCTGGGATATAGTAAACATAAAAAGCAGACAGATAATCAATCAAACGAGCCTCGGAACAAACATATTTATTTCTGTTTTGTTGCAGTTGGTCTAACCGCGGGTGCTCGACCGGGTTCCGGCTTTGGTGGCTTCGATGGTGGTGGTGCAGGCTTGGATCCTAGCTTACTCTTAGTTTGTTGACCAACTGCAACAGATGGCCTATCTGGTCGACCACGCATCTTAAACGGACCAGCCGCAAAATTAATAACCTTCGCTCTGTTCGTCAAAAGGAGAGGTAAGCGAGAAGTACGAGAGCACAAAAGATAGTGATAACTTACGCAGCGGTACTGAGCACTTTGACGCTTGCGTTGACCACGAGTTTGGCAGAATCACCCGTTGATCGCCGACTTTTGCCAGAATCTTTACGTTTCTGTTCCGCAGCCGGTGACGGTGATTTGACGGCGTTAACATCACTGTGTTCCACCAGCGGTGCCATCGTATCTCTGTTTTCCGGATGCGAGGCTGCATCTATAGCACTCGCGAAGCCAACGTGGGAAGGCTCTTCGGACAGAGGCGATGCCACAGTAGTATCTTCTCCGAAAACAGGTGTTGCATCTACAGCGTCCGCGGTGTTGACAACAAGCAGTTCCGACCGGGTTTTGGAGGAGTCATCAATTGGCTTGATTGCATGCTTCTCAATGGATTTATCGTTCTCTTTTTGGGTAAGTTCCTGTTCCATTTGGGGGTGCTTCGTCTGGAGCGCTTCAGACTAATTTGTCGTCAGAACACGGAGGCAAGTGAAGCAGTAGCGAGCGTACAAGGTTGAGGTTTGGAGGGCGTAGATATCAAAGTGCGTCAAGGGAAGAGAAGTACGTTCGCGCTCGCGTTGATGTTTGACGCTTAGGGTGAGTCGAGTCGGTGAAAGCAACGGGCTTCAGCGCTTGGTGTGTTGTTGCTTAAGTAGTTGTTGCTGTCCGGGGGTGGGCAGGGGTAACCCACTTCAAAAGTTGATTGCACCAGTGCCTCAGCCTTACCCGGGTTGCTGAACCAAAGCAGCGATTTTCAGGGGATGATGCTGTGTTTCAGCGCCTGAAAAAGAAGCGCTAGAAGTGAAGCGTTGACATAAGGTTGCTGTACTTATATACTTAACTGGTTTAGATTGAATGTTCGACTAAGGAATGCCAGGACCGAGTCGGGACTCCAGATTCAAGCTTCAAGCTTCAGACCTCAAGTCTCAAGTAGTCGGACGGAAAGTGAAGCCAGGTCAAGCAGTCTATGAGCTGGGATAGTTTCAGACCTTCAGCCTTGGCTCAGTTCCGGAGTTCCTTCAATGCTCAACAGAGCCCTTCGTTGAAATATTATCAAAGGAACACACTTGCTGTAGGTTGCCACGTTGTGCAAAATGGTCTATCACACCATTAACAAGAAAATCTGTTTATACATCCCTATATAGAGACCGCGGCGATTGAATTTATTGGGCACGGAATTAGCAATTACTTATACGACATATGTAATACATTGAAATACTACAAGCTGTGGCTGTGAGCTTGCACCGTGACACAGCCTAAAGAGTACAGCTTGTAAGGTTGTTACATATTATTTGAACTCCAAAGCGCCAGTTATTTGACTTATGTAAGTGCGGAAAGTTGAATTCAAGAATTAAGTACACAAGAGGAACTATACACATCATCTCAAGCTGTAGAAGCAGGCTTTCGGCTGCCACATGGTCTAGTTGTGAACTAAGAACTTCCTCAAGATGGCGACTTTACTGGCACGTGATATATATACCAAAACCTCAGACGCGTGACGCGCCTTGGTTTGCCGTGAGCGCTAAGCTCGTCACAACGACTCGTTCCTGTTACCACTTCTGCCAATTCCTCAGGACTTGCTCTTTTCGTTGGCGTTGTCGCGCGCAGTGTTATGGCACACCAGCTAACTGATGTTGCTCAATGGCTTAATACAGCACGAATTGAACTAGAGAACGACCCTGGCCGCAAATGGGTCCACGACCAGATCCAGTTTCATGGCTTTCAGTTCTTGGATGATTATATCAACATGGTCCGTGCAGGACCCAAAGACCAGTGAGCGCGTTGCATCAAATCCATTGGACATTAAATTAAGTCGTGTAAAAAGGTCACTGATTGAGATGGTGAAGACGCCGGCACGTAAGCGGAATACGACCCGGCGAGCACAGGCTGCTGTCGCCAGTAGTACAAAACTGAGGGGACTCGCAGCTCAATTGAAGCAAGTGTGTAACTTAGCTTATTATAACAATTCAATTTATTGAACTCCAAACTACTATCGTATCAGGAAACCCGGCCAGTCACAAACAATGTTTTGCAAGCCCTTATAAACGCAAAAGATAGCTTGAACGATGACAACACCACTCACTACGGTACAACTACCTCAACCATGGATTCTATTGGCCCGAAAGATATCAAAGATAAGGTTCTTTCTGAAGAAAGTACTGCTTCGGCTATTCCTTCACTGCCTGGTGCGACTCTTGAGCATCCGACCGACCTATCTGTGATTGCTGAAAGCGAGGAATCATCCGACCGCGCACCCTATTTTCCCTGTGAGCATTCAGGGAATGTGGCTACTTCCCAGCCTCAGCCTGTTTCTTTGCCTACCGAAATCCACGACCTTGACCATGTCCATAATATCTCTGAACACCATTCTTCTGCACCACTGCTGCTTTCAAAATCATCGTCAGCTCTCACAGCCTCCAAATCAACTCCACTAGGTTCCTCGTCTCGGCCTGCTGTCGCTCATGTAGAAGTTCTCCCGCCTCGAAGTTCCACTCCTCCACCTGTTGCACAATCACCCCCTACGCTGTCTCAAAGAGGGTCGACTTATACTTCTGCACCTTCCAACATTTCTCATATACGGGAAACTAGTGCAAATCCTGCATCTGCACCAACGACTCAGCCAAAGAAGCCTGTTTCGGCTGCTTCTGGACCAAATTTCACGATGACGCCTGGTGCCGGGCTCACGGGTGGCAGCACCGCTGGCAAACGTACGAGCTGGCTGCAACGAGCCAAAGAGACCAAGCTCGACTTCGGAAAGCGCGTGAGCGCTGCCCCTGGCTCGTCTTCGGGTCCGGTTGACTTAAGCGCGGCTCATGTGGGGAATGTCGTTAACGAGCCTTCGGCCCTACGCACTTTGAAGCGTAGCAAAGACTTCATTGCTGGGGGTGCGACGGCTTCTCCACGTAAAATTGATGGGTCACATAAGTTCGCTCGTCTCGAGGGAGAACACGCGCCGGACGCTATGCTCGTTGACCAACCAGAGAGCGAGGCCGACATGGATCCGATACTCGACGATGATAGCGATGCCCACGACGAAGACTATGTGCACACCTTCAAACGCGCACTCCAAACCGTTCGACATCAATCCAAGTCGGCGAAGTCCCTCGGCGGTGAACTTGCAGCGGATGCCGAGCGCCGCCTATTGGGGGAAGAGCGCTTACGTCGGGAGGAGGAAGAAGAAGAGGAAGAGCGCCTTCGGGAGGCAGAGAGGCGTCGGCAAGAAGAGGCGGTGCGTCTTGAGGCGGAGCGTATGCGCGCTGAAGCTGAAGCTGCTGCTGCTGAACGGGAGCGTGCTCGCCAGGAAGAGCTACTCCGTGAACACGAGCGTAGGGAGGCTGAGGAAAAGGCCCGCAAGGAAGCCGAGGAGCGAACTCGTCGTGAGGAAGAGCGGAGGCGCGTGGAGAAGGAGGAACAAGTCCGAAGAGAGGCTGAAGAACGGCGGCGTCATATGGAAGAGGAGAAGGCACGGAAGGCCGCCGAAGTCAAGGCGCGTCGTGAAGCCGAAGATCGAGCACGTCGGGAAGAGGAGGAACGCGTGCGACGAGAGGCCGAAGAGAAAGCTGAGGCTGAAGAGAGAGAGCGACTCAGAAGAGCTGCTGAACAGAAGGCGCAAGAGGAAGCAGAAGCGCGTCGTCGCGCTAAAGAAAAAGCTCGTCAAGAAGCTGAAGAAAGAGCCCGTCGCGAGGCTGAGGAACAGGCCAGGCTCGAAGCACAAGAGCGTGCCCGCAAAGACGAGGAAGACCGCGTGCGCAGGGAGGCAGAAGAGCAAAGACGTCGCAAGGCTGAGATTGCACGTCGTGAGGCAGAAGAGCGCGCTCGCTTGGAACTCGAAGCAAAAGCTCATGAAGAGGAGCTTCGCAGAAAATCATTTGAGACTCGCAGCAAAGCAGCACAAGCACTGGGTAGTAGAATGAGCGTATCCGACCTTGCTGAGCCTGGCACCTCTCAGACTATCCAGCAGAAGGCTCGGTCTAGTACTTCAACGACTCCTCCGGATTCTCCACCTGATCGGCCACTCTCTCAGCAAACCAAAGCATCAAAGCCACTTGTTCTCGGCTCCGGAACGGTTTTCAGCAAGCCAAAGCTCGCTACGAGTGAAGCTGCTCGACAACCTGGTGCAAGTGAACCTGTTGCTGTAAAAGACGCCTTCAAGTTGCCAACTTCAAACATTTTCCAAAATACAAAGTCTGTCCCAATATCACGCTCCTCTCCTACCGAGATGGCAGGGTTCAACAACAAGGGGCTTTCTGCTCAATCAACAGTGGAAAGCATATCAGACAGCATCTTCGATAAAGCATCTACTCAAGAGACTGACGCCACTTCGCTTGACTCGCAAGCAATGGGCCGCTCACAAGTCCGCTTCCGTGACCCGTCCGCTGATGGTCGGTCTTCTGAAGGAGCTGCCAGTCGTCGTAGTTGGCAGGTTCCTCCAGAGGCTACTGAAACGCAAGTATGGGATATGATGTTTGGTGGTGCGACAAAGGACACTTGGAGCACCGCAAGCCACAAAGGTGACACCGCTCACGGTCCAGACCTTGCTGATGACGACGATGAAGACGTAGTTGGTGATGCTATGGACATCGACGACACAGATGAACGCGTCCCAGACGAGTTTGAAGATGGTCGTGAGGATGCCTGGGAGTCGGACAATGGTAGCCAACTTAAGCGTCGTGGTAGCGATGTCGACCTAGAAGACATTGCTGCCACTGGGCAGCCGACAATTGCTCTGGTCAAGGTATGTTCCGGACTCCACCCATAATTCGTTGATTAACAATAAAGTAGAAACCTATCGGACAACCTTCCTTTGAGCCTATTTCGAATGAAGCTCCTCCGACCCTGTTCGGTCAGGTCACTAAATTCGCTGCAAACGTCTTTGGTAGTGTCAAAAAGCCAAAGGTTGGCGAGCCCTTTAAAGGCATGCAACTCGCAACGACCGCAGCTAAGAAGGTATATCACCGCTTTGCCGTTAGATTTCGTTGCCTCATTTGCTTCTAGGAACAAGACGAGAGGGACAAGAAGACTAACCGTCAGAAGGATACTCGGCCATTGGTAACCAAAAAGGTTGATGAAGATAAAGCCCGCGCAGAAGACGAGCAAAAGCGCGTTCGCGACGAAGCCGAGAAGCGAAAACGCGAAAGGGAAGAAAACACAGACAAGCGACCACTCAAGCTGCCGACAAAGAAGGTGTGTATTAATTGCGACCAAAAATAGGCTATTTCTCACTATGTTTGTTCAAGGGAGGCGAAGATGACACTAAAAAGCGCAAACTGCCAATTCCTTCTGACAAAAAGGTTGCTCCCGTCATCAAGAAGCCAGTGCCAAAGGATACCACTGCTGGCCCGTCACGTCCTCCAACTGCTATCGGAAAGCCAAAGGCTGGCATTCTCAAGCAACAAAGCACGACTTCTATCAGGCCTGTTGCGTCCAGCAACTCTCAAGGAACCCTTGCTAGCTCTACTTCTACCAAGCCTGTAGCACCGCCCTCAACGCTGATGGGCCCTCCAACAAAGAGCAAAGGCAAGGCGAAAGATACTGAGGATTTGGCTTCAACAAAACCTGCTCAGAAGCAAACGAAGGCGCTGACACAAACCCAACCTCCCCGACTAGCTCAACCTGAGAGCGAGAACATTGAACTGCCTGACATTGCCAGCGAGTATTCAGATTCTGACGATGAAGACCGGAAGAAGTTCCAAGGCCCTGAGTGGGCGCAGTCGCCCAACCTACGCGATACGTTGCAGCAGATGAGTACGATCAACCCGGACGACATTTTCGGTCAGATCCAGCCGCTTCAAATGGAGCAGATCTTTACAACCCGTACATCACGCTTCCGTGCTCGTACGAGTTCTGCAATGTGGACCGGGACGGACGAACTCACGGCAGAAGAGGAGAGGGAGTATGCGATTCGCATGGGGTATCGATAGAACACATGCCTGGGTGGTGTTCTTATGCGCTATTATCGGCATCCGCACTGCCATATTCGTAAACCGCACTGGTATCCGTATTTGGACTTTCACTGTGATATACCTCATCTACTCATGGCTTGTTGTCTTTGTATTATGATCATTCCTTATGTTATTCGGTACCATACTCCAGATATCACTGTTTGGAAAAATAAGTAGTAGACGTGGTTAATGTCTTCGTTTACATAACAGCGTTTCTCTTCAATGGGTCTTCCGGTGGCTGTACGTCCAATCAACCCGTGGCTATGAATCATGATCACGCTTTTGCACCTGCTCCACTTTTAGCTACAGTGATGCTCACGATGACCCTCACAGTTTATCCCTCACCCTCATTATGCCACGCTTTATTGCCCCCCTCTCGTCTTTGCGGCACGCTGGAACTCGTGACGAGTCGACGTCGCGGGCTCCTTCGTCAGACTCGACGTCAGGGTCGCTGAGCTCCTCGTCACTACCAACACAGACTTCGTCCCAAATACAGAATTCTACAAGTTCGTCACGACTTGGGGCTTTGAATAGTTCAATATCGAAACGATTGCCTCCTCGACTTACCCCTTCAAGGAGACCCTCATTTCCTCCTCGGACTTGGTCGAGTGACACTGAGGCTCAACAGGCAGAAGACGCACCTGTCGTAACAAAACCCACACTTCCTCCTCGCCCGGAACTGACATCACCCACACCCCCGGAGGTTGGTGAATATGTCATGCCTAGCCAACCGACGTTACCAGTCGGGATAAATCCTCTACTAGGAACAATTATGAACTCGGAACCAATGCGAGCACCATCCCTAGCCTCACCACCTCCATCCACTTTGGGCCCTGAGCCTAACGTTCTATCGGCTCCTTTCATCACAGTCGATCTGGAATCTGCCTCACCCAGCTTGACACCCGAACTACCTCCTCGACCCTCTTACACAGAAGCTTCTCCATCTGCCTCCTACCTCGACACTACAGCTCCAGAAGCGGAAAGCGATACCAGCCTTCGCTCATCATGGCTTAGTCCAGCTGAGGCCCCTAAGAGCCCCCTGGCTTCACTGCAAGAGACTTCGAAGGCTTCAACAGTCTCAATGCAAGACCAACCTCCCCAACATCTCAAACTCCCTGCTGTTAGCATCGACTTGAATGCAAGCTCCCCTTCGTTCACCCCTGATGAGTCCGATGAAAACGACGAGGAGCTTACGGAACAGCAACTACGAGAAATGTATGACGAGGAGGAATTGGATCGCTTCCTGCACTTGTTTTCTGCAGTATGTTCCCCTCCTTGTTTACAGAACCTTAACTAATAACCTGCCTTAGTATGTTCAGGAAGTGCGACTCCCGGGAGAAGCCACTTCAGTCTTGCAGACTTCTAGTAGTACAAATCTAGCGGTACCCACACCTCAATACGAAGAAAGACTGGAGGACGAAGATGCCGAATGGACGCCTGTAAACTCTAGTGAATACCAACCCAGTGTGCCTTTGTCTAGACCAAGGACAGTCACAGAACAATTGGCTATTGTGAGCATAATGGTATAACACCGTCTTGCTTACTAAAGCATTGCCCTAGGACGTGCTTTTGCCGTGGTTACCGTCTTCAGTACAACCTCACCAAGAGTTCTCGTACGGGAGGTTTAAGGTGGCCCTCCAGCGCCTGTTCCTGGCTCTCGAGCCTATCTATAGACCGTGGCTTATTGGTTTGTGGCGCCTATCAACATGGAAAGATTGGAATAGAAGTGCTTTTATGTGTTCTGTAAGTAAAATTACTGATCTTTGAACGTTTTGTTTTCGAAATAGAGAAGACAGCACTGACACATCGTTGCGAAGTTCTTCTGGGTCCTTTGGCTTGGCGACTTTCTCCTTCCTACGTTCCTTGGATGGGTTTTATGGTCACTTCTCAAGCGACGTCTGTTGCCTTACCCAACCCTTGCGCAACTACGCGAACGTCGGAGGGAGGTAGAGCGCGCTGAGAAGTTTGGGGAGAAGGTTTCCTTCCGACTCGCGAACACCTTCCAATTTGGCCTCAAAGACGCGTGGAAACTGGCAAAAGACTTCCGATCCAAGTCCGCGCTAAATCTCTCCTTGAATGGAAAAAGCACTGGTTCCACAACGGGTATTACATCGGAGTACTCGTTCCTCAGAGGCGAGGATGGCCAAGATTTGGAGACTAAATGGGCTCTCGAGGATCTGCAGAGAATATCCCTCGCTTTCATTAACGTTATTGCTGATTTACATGAAAGACTTCGCAAGTATGATATTCTGCTCAAACTTGTCTAAGATGAATGCTCATTTAGATCCAGTATCTTTCTCTGGAGGAAACAGTCCGCATCTGTATTCTACACTTCAGTGCGCACTATCTTTTCAACGCTGCTTTGCAAGGAGCTGATTTGGGATTAGCTTGTAGCTTTACTTTTTATAGGATCCATCGTTTTTCCCACTCAATGGATAGCGAAAGCCGTCTGTGCTTTCTGGGGTTTCATTTTTTGGCACGTTGTGCCGCTTGTGACGGCACTACCTCCCGATCGGTAACTCCTTTTGGTTTCCGGACATCTGATCAACACATCTGATCAACCTCTTTCAGTGTACCACCACTCTTCTTCAACGTTCCGACAGATACCGACTACGCCACAGAGTTGATTGCGCGGCGTGTGGCCGCGGGTTTAGACGTAAAACCTTCTGCGCGCAGCAAGCGACGTCGCGGTCGCTTGCTGGGAAACCGGTCCAAGAGCAACAACTCTGAGTCGGATTCTATTTTAGAGTCGAACGACGACTCTAAACAAGTCGGCGGCGGGCTTGCTCCCGATGGAGAAGGGCCTCAAGGGAGGGATTGGGTTAAAGGAGCGTACAGAGCGGCGAACGCCGGAAAAGCTTGGATGAATGGAGGCATACGCTTGGCGCAAAACCTAAAGGTATACTTTTTTTTTACAATGCCGGGTTCGTTTATTATTTACGCGATTGCTGGCATAGGAACGGGGGCTTGCATCTCCTACTACCTCCACTGCGAGTAATCAAACCGAAGCAGTTTCAACGGATGAAGAAACCCACCGTACGTGCACTTCAGCTGAACCTTTATTGCCTTTTGGCTGATAAAGGCATCCTGCCTAGCTTTCCTGGCTCAACACATCAAAAGCGGCCCTGGGATGATCATACTCAACGCGACCACGTTTTGGTTTACCCCCGCCATCATTGGTTCTGCTTCTCCGAAGATCACAGTCCCGCTTCAAGAAATCCGAGGAGTGAAGAAGACGGGCGCGCTGTCAGTCAAAGGTCTCGCGATCAGGCGCCTGAATGAAAAGGGGGAAGAACTCCAAGACCGCTTTCTGTGGGTCCGTGGGCGCGATGAAGTGTTTGCTCGATTGGTCGGTGTTGCGGATAAAAGATGGTTGCGTTTGTAGAAAGACGACTCTACTTTGTATCACCTGCTGTAAGAAAAGCTTTTCTTGCCTGTACTTCGATCTTCTTTCTGATCCGTCTTCGACAGGTACTACCAAAAACGCATTCCATACATATATGATTAAGATTCGGGCTGCTTGTTATAGTCTGATTTGGTGTGAGCACACTTCGGATGACATCACCAGAAACGGTTGCGGTGGATCATCGCCGTCTCGAGAAAGGAAGTAAAAGTGATCTACTACGTCTGCTTGCGTACCGTTTGTTGATTGCCCTTTCCGAGTCGAATTCGAACCTTGAAAAGCTGAGCCCCGCCTTCCCTCTTGCCACGGCCACCTCTCTTTAGAGCTCAGCGTTCGAGAGCCCGCTTTTCACTAAACCTTTGAAAACCCGCCATGTTCTTCTCACCAGAGCTGCTGTCGCGAAGAGATAGCGGCTTTGGCCTCCTCTGGTTTGCGTCTCGCTTCTCATCTAGGCGACCTTCTCTAACGTACATCGTTACAGGCTTGCTGCTACGCTAGGCGCAAAGTCCTCTCTGAAGAAGTTGAACAAGCGCTCTGTGATGGCAGCCGATATCACGGAACTATGCGATCTCATCTCTCAGCCATCAGAACCCCTCGCCCTTCGCCTGTCTAGCAACCTCATGGTTGGTGTAGTAAGGTGCGCACGCGTTATATGCTGCAAACTTCCTATTCATTCTGACTACCTGCTGTCAGAGTTTACAAAGGTATCAGTTTTTGTTTCTGTTCGTTCGTATTCTCATACTCTAGCAGTCAAGCAAGAGATCTTCATGTCCGACGTACAGCTGTGTTTCAACTCACTTAAAAAGGCCGTTCGTGACTTCAACTCCATCAGCAGCGGAAATCCCACCCAACTCCAAATGGCTCCAACTCACGCAAGGTCAGCCATCAGTTTGCCCTGGTCTTCGTGCTTCACCTCACATCGATTGTTCAGAGCGGACGTCCTTACGTTATCTGCGGACCCTGACGCCTCATTCGCCGTGGAATTTGATCCTTTTTTGCTTGTATGCTATCATCGTTACTACATCTTCGTGTCTGAGTGCCAACCAGTCCAACAGGAATGGGATGAAGGATTCCCTGCACGTGAGTAAAGTGTGGTGAGCATGAAACTAGTACCCATTGTTTTCCCCAGGCGATAAACAAGAGGACGATGGAGAATACAACCCGCAAGAGAGAAAGGGAAAGCGCAAGACTGCGCGACATGCTCGCTCGGTTTCGGAAACTGAACAAGGACGTGGCCATCCGCATACACTTCCCCCCGATCCAGATTACCTCCTTTCAGATTCGTTTAATATGTCTTTTGAAGGCCCGGGGGGCCTCGAACCTTCTTCTTCTCAGCTGGGTGCAGATCACGGATTCGGTCTGGACGATGGTTTGTTCGGATCTGCAGATGACCCCGGGTTTAACGGGGCGATGAATGACTTGGCCCGGGAGTTGGGGTGGGACACAGGGCTACCGAACGACGAGTGTGTGCATCCTTTCTAGCCATTTTTCGTGTTTTCTCATATATTTTCAATAGTATGGCTGTGGATACCGGTCTTCGTGAACCCAATATGTACTTTGACGAGCCTCCGAGTGGTATGGTTGCTCCAGAGCCTGCTTTTCCAAGAGATCCGTCACCCCAAGTGAGTTAGGAATTGGATACAACTATATTCATCTTACCATTGTTCAGGTTCTCTCTACGAACGGCTTAGGTTAGCGTTTGATGGAATCATGAGCACATTGTTTGATTCCTGACAATACAAGCGCAGAGGATGGACTGCTTTTACGCAGATCTAGCCCAGATCTTGATATTGATCCTTCCGAAAATACAGATCAACGAGTAGAGGAACCAATGCAAAAGAAGGTTAAGAAGACACATTTGATCGTCGATCTCAGAACGGAACTTACTGATGACGAGCTTAAGGTGAAGTAGATGCTCTAGTCTCTCTTGAAAATCATCTAACATCCCTCACAGACTGCACGCGCGCATTACCTGGAAGGACAGGCTTCTCTTAGACAGGAGTTTGCTCGCAAAAAGGCTGAAAAGACCAATACTGAGATTATTGAGGGTATGCTATGGGGCTTACCCGAAGCTGGTACCTTTTCTCTTTCCCTGTCGTTATATACAGTTAACTTGTTTCTTTCTTAGTTCTCTCTCCATCACTAGCAGGTTTCTGGAAAAGTCAGCTTAAAGCTCGTAGGGATTTCAAGGGCCATATAAAACATCCTTACAATGACGGTTCGTCTGTATGTGAATAGTCCGGTAACATGTTGTGACTAGATTCGCAGGAAGCCGAGGCAACAAGCGAAAATCCCCTGACTCCCGGACAGGAATGGGTGCTAGAGAAATTTTACAAAGACAACAATCGATAGTTCTTGGTGACCGGGACGCAGAATTGGACCTTGCGCTATATTCTCCTGGTGCGTCGTCTGACTTGATAAACCTGCTGGTGCTAACATGACTTAACAGAGGCTTTGGCGCTTGAGGTATTTCAGACTTTCGGTCTTAAGAGTGCATTGAACCCATTCCCGACAGGATGTCGAGCACGCCCGTCGTGCCTCGCGTCAGTCGTCCATCTTCGGTAGCGGAAGATCGCATCTTGGGCCACAAGCTCGCGACTCCGTTGACTGGGGTGCTCTTGACGTGAGTTCTTCGGTCGGAGGAAACATGGGGTTCTTGCTGCCGGGCGAGGGCAGTAATAGTATGGCCGTCGAGAACGTTGACGTCGGAATCCACTTCCGCTCGCCGAATCATAGCCACCCTAGTTCTGTGGCAGGCCGCTCTCAACGTAGTTCTTCCGTGGTTGGAAACTTAGGCAACATACTAAGTACACAGATGTTGGCTGAAGACTTTGGCTTTGCCTGTGAGTGAAATCTAGCGTTCGTCTGCCTTATTCCACTTATCGGGACTGATTCCCTGCAGTGCCAGGCACGCAAGAAATTGACTCTCAGCAATCAGATGTAGATCTTGCTGCAATAGAGCGCAACTCGTTAAAGTCAGTGGGCCCCAACTCCTTCAACCATCGGCTGCTGACATTTCCGTAGCTATGCAAAGATGCAGCTCCGCAATTTACCAAACGCCGGATCCCTTTTGTTCAATGAAATTGCGCCTCCAGCTATCTGCACCAGCCATGTTGCAGCTTCTGTCTTTTATCACACACTTGGTAGGCCAAATCCTTTACCTCGGCATCTTATTAATTTATTCCACTCAGTTCTGGTTACGAAAGACCTCGTTCGAGTCGTACAAGACTCCCCCCATGGGCCAATCACAATCGTCCAAAAGCACGAAGCTCACATGGCTGCGATCTGACAACTTAGATGAGTGGCTTTATTTGCTGACACACGCTGTAAAGTAGCTTCACAGCGTCGGTCGCTTTCGTGTAACTCGCTACTTCACGTATGTGCACGTAGTACTTGTCTATTGCGTCTGTCTCCAAAGAGATGACAATACCAAAATACAATTCTTGGCGTTAATATATCCACCATGCCAAAACACTGGCAAGCTATGCGAACCGTTACTTGCTGCACCTCTTACCTTCAAAGCGGCGCCACAATCCTGATACACCTGTTGGTCTTCCTTCAACAAAAACGCCTCGTAAAATTTTTCAGCTTCCTTCCACGTACATTGCTGTTAGCTGTAGCTCGTTCACCACAGCAGTTGCTCATCTAGCAACTTCACGAGATTGTCACTGTTCGAGAGGCATAAAAGGAGGAACGGCAACAAAGATTGAGGATTGTGTATAGTTGATTGACTCAAATTTCTGGCTCAAGCAGCATTCAAATATAGCTTAGTGCCCTTTGTATCAGACATGCTGTTCATCCGGCCTCCTCGTCAGCTAGTGCACACAAAACAGCTTGGGGGGCAAGCGTACGTATAAATTGGAGTGGCAACAGAACGCCCTGAAAGCGTCGATTGTTCCTCGCCTCGGTGCACCACATCCTTATCCTTACATCAGTCGAAAAAATGGCTTCCGAATTCCGACTTTGCAAGCTTTCTGTTGCAGTTAACAGAGGTGAGCAGTTGGTATGTAGTGGAAGATACGAGCTGTGGGCACCGTCCCTCTTATTTCTGAAGCTCGAGGACCAAACTGATCTATACCATCAGAGGCAAATGCAACCATCCGACGTGTGGAAAACCCCATAGCGGGCAGCCTCCCAAGCCGCCTCGACCAAAGCCAACGCAGAAGCTGCCTTCTTTGGGCGAGAGCGCATTTTCGCTGGAGCCCAGTCAAGCTGCCACAAGCCGTGACCTATTTGAGGAAGCACAACAGTTCCTCGACTTTCTACCAGCCCGACTTTAAAACCCAAATACCTACCCTCCTGAACAAAAACATGACGCACAGCTTACCAGAAAAGAGCTGTCCTGCCTTTCTTGAAACGCCAACACACGCAGTCGAGATTTTCGCTTACTCAACCAAGATTACCTTTGTAACAATCATAATATGTAGTAGTGAAACTGTGTTCTTGGATGGCTCGATTTGTCGAGCTTGCAATTACAAGCGCTATGGTGGAAGCGCCTGTGAGTTGATAAAGAGGTAAATACACTAGAGTGCCACAATTTGATAGCTATGCAGAAATTCAGGAGGGGTGATGATAAGTCTCGATTACTGACAGTACTGTGATGGATGTCAATATCTGCCAGTGTCGGAGTCCATGATATGCCTGGCTATTGTAGCCATGTTGCTCATAATAAGGAAGCCAAGCCAAGTGTCATGTATTGGTAGGAACGAAAGAAGCGAGAGCAGTGACACTGGCTCTGACCAGCAGTTGAGGGCATAAAGTTGAGGGTATTTTGGAGCTATTTTGAGGGCATCCGGATATAGAGCACGTGGCACCAGGTGCAGTCAGCCAATGACATTAACCATGTCTGACCATTTTAGCCTGTGGGTCATCTCTGCATAAAAGCGTTGCCTTTGTTTCTCCTTAACCACCCTCGTGAAGCCTACTTCTTCCTCGACGAGCATGCCACCAACTGCCACCTCTGTGATCACTGAGCCGTCCAAGGCTCAACTTGCCTCTATTGACCTTGATGGATATGATCCGGAGCAGTCACGACTGATGGAAGAACGCTGTATTCTCGTCGACGAACACGACCGTGTTGTTGGTGCTGCAGACAAAAAGACTTGTGAGTAAAGGCCTAAACTTTAAAACCAAGTGATGGTAGCGCAGAGCCTTCGCTTACTATGGTATAGGCCACTTAATGGAAAACATTCGTAAAGGACTTCTCCACCGTGCATTTTCCGCGTTTATCTTCCGTCCATCCGATGGTAAGCTGTTACTTCAACAGCGGGCTTCGGAAAAGATCACATTTCCCGACATGTGGACGAACACATGTTGTTCACATCCACTCGATGACTTTGAGGAGGAGAAAGTCGAGGTCGAGCAACGCGGTGTACGTATCGCGGCTTCGCGCAAGCTTGAACATGAACTTGGCATTCCACAATCCCAGACACCCATCGATGGCTTCCAATATCTAACACGGATACACTACTTGGCTCCTTCCGATGGCAAATGGGGTGAACATGAAGGTATAGGTACCTCTTGTCATAGCTCATAAACGAGTCCTCACCTGTCGTTGCAGTCGATTACATCCTTTTCTTTACTGGTGATGTCGATGTGACTGCAAACAACAATGAGATCCGTGACTGGAAGTACGTCAGCAAGGCAGAATTACAGGCAATGTTCGAAGATCAGGGTATGAAGTTTGACATATGTACAAGATGGAAGTCCAACTCACCTTTGTTCTCCAAGGCAACTCCTTTACACCCTGGTTTAAACTAATTGCGCGTGACTACCTATTCGGGTGGTGGGATCAGCTTTTAGCACGAAAGGACGAGCGTGGATTGGTCTCTGCACATAGCCTATCTAATCTTGTTGAGGATCGTGTCATCAAGATGGTTTGAGAGAGAAATAGTGTATTGAAATTATAGACAGCTTTGATACATACAACCGTAAGACTGCATAAACTATTTGCCTATACGGACCCGTCCCATGGGCGTCGACAAGAGCAAAAGCGGGACTGGTAACTAAGCTAACCTTAAAGGCAAGTCGGTTATCGAACCTGAAAAGTGCTCGCTCCTGCGCTCGCGCAGAGCTGAGCCTGCCTCGTCATATTTGACGCACGGTGACGATATCAATGTGCTATCCCAGAGTTGGCAATCCTCATACACACCAATTAAGAGATACAGGCTTATACCAAGGAGATGGGGGCGTCCTGCATCGCCGCGCAGACAGATCGAGACAAGTGCCGAAATGCAAGAGCACCTCCTTTCCACATACGCAAGCTCAAGGCATAAATGGCCGACAGCGTCCCGAGGATCAGGACTATGAAACCAGCACCAGTATAAGTCGCCATAAGTATTTCGGGTGGGACTACCATCAAGACAATCTGCACAAAGAGGGAAAAAAGGGCCCAAGTTTGCATCGCGCGAGGGAGGCTGAAGAGAAGTGCTGTGGGTTGATAGCCCCACTTCGGATGATTGAGGTCTTGAACGTGGTCGACAACATCCGCAGCGTGCTGTTCCTGCATTCCAGAATATTTCTGAAGGAGCATCCCGCCCGAAAGTATCCCGGTCGCAGCAAGGACTGCCCCTATCAGGCCCGCACATTGTGAGGGACCATCTGACTGATAAAGCAACCCAACGAACGTAGCACTGTAGGAAGGTCCGTCAGTTGAATACTGAAGGGTGTATAACCTGAAAACTAACACGAGGGTTCCCGTCGTATAAAGAACAAAGTCATGCCATTCGTTCAGGCGTGAAGTGATAAAACGTCGCCAGTGTAGTGTGTAGACAGTTCCATCGACATGAAGGGTTTCAAGTTGGTTGTTGAGATAGCCAGGAACACGAAAAAGCGCAGCATCTAGGGCGCGTGTAATCACATTTGTTTTGTGCTCGTGGCTTCCTAGGCGCCGCTGTTCTCGGCTGATCCGAGCGTATTGCTCGCCAAAGAACGTGTCAATCTTGTGACGAGCCATGATAGTCGACAGACGGGCGATGGTCCATGTCCAATGAGCACCTTCCTGTTCTATAAGCATGAGGTATTAGAGTTGTATATTCAAGGTTCAGGTCAAAACGCGCCTGAAGTCCTTATCATCTCCAGAAACGTTTGGCATTGTACTGCGTCGTAGGGGAAAGTAGAGCTATCAGAAGTAAGTTGGTCTGTAGATCCATTTAGTTAGCCGTGAATCAACGGTAACTTACTTCGTATCACTAACCCGATCGACCAAAGGTGAGGTGTTGCGTAATCTGTACTGTAGCCGCGGCAATATCAGGAATGTAAAAAGGGAAGAATTCCGCGTGTATCCAGTATTGTTCGTTTAGGATGTGGTCTGGATTAATGTCAGAAAGGGTTTAATTCCTGTATCAATTCGTGCTCACAAAGCTGACGTGGGGAAGAAGTTTCGGCAAGCCCAATGTCTGTCGTATCAACGTCTTCAGGCCAAAAGAGAACCTTTTTTGTGTGATCGACGAGGTAAAAGTTGCACGAAGAGGTCTCAAAGTTGAGATTAAGGCAAACATGCCAATAATCAGGCAGCGCTATATTGGCTTCCTTGATTTTGAGGACGATCGCATCAAGGCAACATTCGATGTGAGCAAGGGTGTGAAGGTCACGAATCGGGTTGTCGGTAACCGCACGACAAGTGTCGCTAGAGAAGAAGAAAACGGGTGCCCCCTCTGGGTGAAGTTCTTCATGCCAGCCAGTGGGAAGCTTTGAATATCTAAACACATCATAATATTGCCATACTCAGTATTGTAAATATTTCTCAGGATGGACTGGTTGCATACGAGTCGAGATCAGTTTGCCATGTTCTTGTTGAAACAGTGAAGGACGACTTTTCAATACTGTTGGTCATGCGTTAAGACATACGAGGCCCTGGATGCGGAATAAGTATTAGAAAAAAAAACTTACGTGTACGTTCGAGAGTAGCGATCATTCGCTGAAGCCACAGTTGGGACCAGCGTAAACTCGGACGTATAAATAGGTTTGTCCGGAAAAGCAGCCAAAAGAGTTTCGTATCTGGGGAGCTCTGGATCCATCTGCTTGTCCATGTGAGTCAAGGATAGTGGCCAAGGAGCACGGGCTGGTTTGGAGGTATACTGATGATGCTCCTGTTCGTCTCATCCTTTTGAAGGCAGACCGTGGGTGATTGAACCCAGGACTGGTACTAATACTTATGCTGTACGGCAGTGCTAATTCGGAGATATATCCCTCCATTTGGAGGGCTCACTGTGACAGGCTGCAACGCCCTTCCAATGTTGGTCCGATGAGAAAATTGCCTGTCTGGATCGGTCATAGAATTTCGATCGGGATCAATCTCTCACTGGGTACACTGCCACTGTGGTCATCGACATAAGGAAAGCTGGGTCTCCGCTTGTGCAGCTTTACAGCAAGCTAATAATTGCTTTTGTCTAAACACAGCCGTCTTATACAGGCACTGAACCCGACTTTTACTTGATCATCCTAATATTCCAGCCCTAATTAAGAGTGGCAAGTTGTCCAACAACATCAGTGTGTGTGCGAGCACTAAACTATGATTTTAACTATAGAAACTTGATGAATGTCAATGTCCTACATAGAACCAGGGTATGTAAGTCATGCCGCACAGCCCTTTCAAATTTCAATAAATACTGCTAACTCCGAGCCTTTCAAGCTACCTCAAGTCTATCAATAGTTAGATAGTTTTTTTTAAAAAAAGGTTAGGCGTACTGACTAGTTTCAGCAAGCAGCGTTTATCACCTTTTTTGAGAAGGCCAGATCCAGACCAAGCTATTACTCATAAGCTAGCGCCAGCTTAATGGAAGCTCTCGGTTCGACGAGGCGGTCCATCTATACATGGTAGCTCCTGCCACTAAATATATAAAACGGTTCTTGCCAAATTTTTATTCAATGGGCTTTAAAGAATATCACAGGAGAATGCTAGTGCGGTCTCCTTACCGCTCTCATGAAACATGAAACGCCCACGCCTCGAGTTTTTATAAGGAAACAATTATGCTCCTTCCAAGCATGGGCATGGCTCCGATACGGTGGTAGCGCTATGATCTGAGGGGATGTAGATGTGCCTCACTAATCGGAGCGCCATATTTTGAAAGTGGTATGGAAGTATACATATGCATACCAATATGCCGGTTGTTGCACTGAAAACTGAATCTCGGTGCTCAGCCTAGTCCCCTTTTTTTAGGCATTGAACACTGTCACTTTCATCATGTAACCAAAATGTTTTGACCAAATGGATACTCATTCATAATGTGACTTGAATGGGCGTAGAAGTCAGCTGATAAAGGGATACATAATCATAATTAACCGATGTTAAACACACTCAAGATATCATCTAGACTGGCGTGTGAGACCTCCGAGAAGGGATCGTAGCCTAGAGATCAAGCATGGTGGCGGATGTGTTGTGAAACTGTACATCGGAAGGCACAAAATTGTTTGAAATTGTGTGTAGCACAAGTGATTACTGTTGAAAGGTTTGATGGCTGGTGGTGATAGCTGCTATACCCGGGCGGCACTAGCAGGTGTGGGGTGCCCGTTACCGCTGTTAGTTAGCACGGATGTATATTTGCGGCTCAGTACGAGATACGTATTGTGCCATTGTAGTGACACTGCTGCGGCCCCCAAGTCAGACCGCAATCTTTGGAGCTGGTTTGCTGCAGAAAAGTGTAAGACTATCGTGCGGACCCCCGGTCAGATATTGCGGTTTCACTTAACGGCCGATATAGACGGGTAGTATAACTGTCTTGGAACGTAAGTATAAGTTAGCTGCTGCGACTAAGCCCTATAACACGCTTAGCGTACGTAAGAAAAGGGATATCATAGCAGCTGCGGCCTAGAGTAAGTCATCAGCGTGGATCACGAATTGTAGCAGGATTCGAAGACTTACACAAAAAAGGACAGGAATAAAAAGAAGCGGCTACCAGGCTTTGCGCTACTGTTCTCATATAGCTTTGATTAAATGTGGGAGCTAGGAACAGCAGTAGCGCCAACATAGGCTACAATAAAGCTGCGACGGGCAGAGACAGCGTTTCTATTATTTAGCAGTCAAAGCACGCCATTTTCTAGTACATAAGGTGGAGCAGAATCCTCGGCTTTGATGACAATTATGTCAAATGTTCACAAAAATGGAGAGTTTTGGCACATCTGGTGAGCATAAGTACTTGCTAGACGATCAAATTTTGCAGAGTACCAAGTCAGATTTGATCAGATCTCATTGACAAGTTGCCAGAGTGCGACGTAGAGAAGCTCTAGGAATTCTTGTTGGACCAAGATTGTAGAGCCAGCATTTGCTGTACGACGGTGCGAGTTTGTGGGTTAAGGCTAAGAATGGCCAAGCCGAACAGCCGAGCTTGCCGTTCCTTGGTCCTCTTACTTTCACTTCTTTTCATGCTTCGCTGACGTTACTCACTTGACTTTCCACTCGAACCTACTCTTCAAGGCATCCTCAGTCACTCTTCGTCTAAGCCCGCTTGTTGGGCCATACCTGCGCATACTCCAACAAGCAGAGGACAAAACCGCTGCACTTTTCTTCCGAGACTGGGGTGTTTGGCATTACTCGGCCACGCGGCCACCGACCAACAGCCCCTTGGGATTCCTCGCCGGTGTCACACAACATCCGTCCGAGCCTCCGCACCTTCCTACCAACACTCACCGACAACCACCGGAGAGCTCCCAGCGGCGATGGGCCCGTACCCAGCCGCCTTACTACAAACGCAGCCGCACCGGTTTTCGCCTCGAGCGGGGCCCGTGGCCGATGGCGGCGGGAGCGGGCCCCCGACCACCACCATCATCGCTGCCGTCTGCGGTTCTATAGGTGGCTTCGTGCTCGTGCTCTTCCTCTGGCGCTCCTTTACACGCCTGGGCGTGTTCAGACGACGAGCGGTGCCTCTGCCTCCTGTCCAGCCACTCGCACATCATCGGGCCCACGAACGTGCGGCAGCTTCGGAGCGGAAGCGATCTCCATTGCGCCCAAATTTACCCTTGCCGCTAAATTCATCTACGCCCAACGAGAGCGCCGTTTCACTTATTCGTGGCGGCTCCTCACCTCAAACAGGGAGCCTCACGGAGCAAGGCAGCATGTTGACGAAGGAAGGGGACGAAAACAGTACCCAGCTTCATCCTCCCACGCGACCGTTTTTAGGGAAGCCAAGGATATCTCGCCAAAGCGCGTCGACCGAGTCTAGCGAATCTTCAGTCTCTCTGCCGTCCAGCCATGTAGCAGGCACTCCGTTGTCGGCCGCCTCTTCCACTTCCGGTCGCTACCTTTCTCCTCCACGTTCCCGCTCAAAGGGACCTTCCCACCCACCTTCCATCTCCTCTCGCGGCTCGGGCCAACGTGGACCTCCTCACAAGCGTGCGACCCAAATCCAGATTGTATTGCCTACCCCTCTTGCGCCGCAAATTTATCACGGACAGAACCCAAGTGTCAGTGCGCCAAGTCTGAGTGGGGCTGACAGTGGCACCACGCGTCAGGCCCGTCGACGGCTGGTTGAATCGGTCGTTAATATGTCTGACTCCTGGGCTTCAAGTGTGAGCCGGTCAACTCCCCCTAGAGAACGGACGCGAAGCATAGGTATGAGCAAAGACTAAACAAATGGAGCTATCACTTACTTACACGTCGATCAGGTTCGGCGTCGTCCTCCCGACAACCCTCATTCTCCCCTACACTGAAACAGCGCTCCTTGAGCCTGGAGCCCACCATCGCTCGAATACCCGTTTCTCCACCATCTGACCCTTCAACGCCTTCATCTGTCGCGCCCTCTGCTCCTGTACCTACTGTTCCTGAGATCCTTGAACCTACACACAGCCTACCCCTTATATCCCCTACAGACACATACCTCACTCCGGATTCTTCTCCTACCGAAACCACCGAGCTTGCTCATGAACGATCACGCCCGTCCTCATTGATATCCATTCCCTCCATCTTGGACACCGCTTCCATACATCAGACACTTCAACTTCAATAGCGTAGAGAGCTTTGTCATGCTGTTTCTATTCTGTCCCGCCTGTCATTATTATTATATACATACGCATTAACACTCCAGTTTTATTGTCAATAGTGTTTATCACGTTAATAATTGTAACACCCTATGGGACACATGCCTTTTCCTCCCTGCACGTTTGGGCTAAGTTATGTCACTGAGCATTGGGCGCCTAAATGACCGGATCGGAAGAACTTCGATTGTACAGGCTTCGGCCGACACTTTGCCTCCACTCCTTCGAAATTGACTCCTAGCATCCTCCCGAGTCGCTTGCCGGATAACCATCATGTCGCGCTCACTACTCTTCGCTCAACGTCTTGTATGCTGTCGCACTACAGCGTGTTGCGCGCTTGGAGCTCTGCGCTTCAACTCATCGACGACACGCGACACGATGACGGGCGAGTTTACGACTCCGCTCGCAGATATCCAGGTGGGCATATCGTGAATTTTACCTGGCGAAAGCAGGTATACTTATTCCATGTATTAACTCTTCTTTTATGGGAGGTAGCCTCATCGATTACAGCTGCATAAGAAGGAGACCCCTGGTGCAATACCCAACTCGTCCTCGCTCGTCTTCGGGCACACTTTTGTGAGCACCACGAGGTTGCTCCTTTTCATAAGAGAAAACACTTTCTTACTCACTTTGCGTCGCAGACAGATCATATGCTTAAGATTGACTGGGACGCTGCGACAGGCTGGGGAGCGCCGGAGATTTCTCCTTGTACGTGCATAATTTCTATGATGAGTCTTAAAAGACCCTACTATTTCTCATCTTTTGTTGTTTTTTTTACAGACGGCCCGTTGTCCATAATGCCCTCTGCGACCGTGTTCCACTACGCTCAGGGCTTGTTTGAGGGCCTCAAGGCGTACCGCGATACGAATGGCAAGATCACCATGTTCCGGCCGGACATGAACATGAAGCGCATGAACAATAGTGCAATGCGGATTGCGCTGCCGGTGCGTCTGCTTCTTTTATTGGATATGATCCGGTCGACTGCTGACACAACGTCATTGGTGCGACAGACTTTCAACGGAGACGCGTTGCTCGACCTGATCAAACAGCTGGTCAAGCTTGACAAGGAGTGGATTCCTCAAGAGCCTGGGCACAGTTTGTACATTCGGCCAACTCTGAGTGGGTGCATGTGTTGCTGTTGCATGAACGCATGAGATATGCTTACTGTTTTGCAGTTGGCACGCAAGCGGCACTTGGCGTTCACCCGCCAACTAAGGCGACGCTATTCGTTATCTGCTCGCCCGTTGGTCCCTATTATCCGAAAGGTTTCAAACCCGTAGCGTTGTATGGCACGACCGAGGACGAGTACATTCGTGCTGCACCAGGAGGCACTGGTGCATTCAAGATTGGCGCCAATTACGCGCCTGGTGTACTTCCTCAGAAGATGGCAGCTAAGAAGGGCTACGTACAGAATCTATGGCTGCATGGAAAGGAGCATTGGCTTACCGAGGTAAAGCGGGCCGGAGAACATTTGCGCTATTTCTAACTCGCTGAGTTTCTTCTATAGGTCGGCACCATGAACATGTTTGTCGTTTTCAAACGCCCAGACGGCAGTAAGAAACCCGCTTCTAAAGCCGACCGGCCTATTGCTAACACGTGCGGCAGAGACCGAGCTTGTAACGCCGCCTCTCGATGGTATGATTCTGCCTGGTATTACCCGTGATTCGGTCCTCGCAATCGCTCGTGACCACGCTGAGGGAAAGCACCGCATCCCTGAGCTTGCGGAGGACTTAATCGTCTCCGAGCGCCCCGTCAACATGAAGGAAGTCAAGACAGCCGCAGAAGAAGGACGTCTCGTCGAGCTATTTGGCACTGGTATATCGTCTTTCTTCGAGCTTCAATTGACAACAGCTGTGTTGATTATGATTCCCATCTTCCCTCCTCTCCCCCTAATATTCAGGAACTGCGGCTGTGATTAGCACTGTCGACCGTATTGGTTACCTAGGCGAAGACCTTGCTATTCCTACCGGAAAGGATGGCATGGGACCTGTCTCCCGCCCTGTCTGGAAGGAGATTGTGGGACGTCAGACAGGAACAATCCCCAGTGACTGGAGTGTGGTTGTCACTGAGTAAATACGTGGGAAACAAGCTCGGCTAAGCGGGACATAGATAACGATATTTGCCGTATTGTAATAGACAACATGCAGGGGCAGCTGCCGAAGATTATAGATAGTCCTGGGCAAGGCCGCCAAGGCACATCCACCATCGCTTCCAGTGCGGGAAGAGCGGAACCCCGCAAATGCGGGGAGCGGTGGCACATTCGACTTTCCACGTGACCATTGGCCTGTCTGCGGCGCACGCCTTGATTGGCGGCAGACCGCGGGAGCTCCTTTCGGCCTCCTGGTCTGATGCAACACGTACTTATACGCAACCACTCGTTCGAACCTCTTGTTGAACACCTTTCGTCACTCCACACCCTTCTGCAGTTGCTTCCGCAATGTCTGCGGCACCGACAACTTCATTCGAAGCGAACCCCCCCGCGAACAGGACGTTTGCCCACCAGGGCAAGCTTCCCAAGCTTCCTGTCCCACCACTTGAGGACACTTGTCGGCGGTACCTCAGAGCCCTCGAAGGGCTGCAAGATGAGCAAGAACATGCGAAGACGAAGCAAGCTGTTGACATGTTCCTTCATGGAGATGGCCCTAGGATACAAGACCGCTTGAAGGAATGGGCGAAATCCAAAGACAGGTAAGCCTTATCGTCAGCCCCTCAAGAGGACCACTCACCGACGTCATCCTCGTCTTCCAGTTACATAGAGGACTTCTGGTGCGCGCTATTTCCGCAATAGTCGTCACCCTCTAACCTTCCCCCGAAGGTATGAATCGTACCTACAGCACTCCGATCCTGTCGTTCTTTCCTTGAATCCCTTCTTCGTACTCGAGTGCGTATTTGCGACTGTTTCTCCGATGCCGAGACGCGTGAACCTTATGTTATTTATCCGATCGCAGGAACGATCCCACACCGGACCGAGGCTCACAGCTTCCACGAGCCGCTTCGCTCATCATTTCCTCCCTCGGGTTCATCCATGACCTCCGGAAGGGCCTGCTCGACCCCGACATGGTCAAGAATGTCCCACTGGACATGGATCAATACACCAGACTCTTTGGTACCGCTCGGATTCCGACGGAGGTTTGTGAACTCGATTGCTACCTCTGACGTGTGCATGCTGTTGCGAGGAGCTTCACTGATGCGCCTTGTTTCAGAACGGGTGCAAAATGATGACAAATGCGGAAGCCCGTCACATTGTGATCCTCCGTCGGGGGCAGTTCTGTAAGTTGTTTCGAAAAAGCGTTTCAGTGTTGGTTTAGACCCCACCCTCAGACTGGTTTGAGGTTCTGGATCATGACGACCGACCAATTCTCACTGAACGCGAGATCCTCCGAAATTTGCAGGCCATAGTACGGGACGCGGACGAAGTCCCACCTCATTCTGTGGCGCAAAGCGCTATCGGTATGCTATCTACTGAGAACCGCAAGACCTGGTCTCGACTACGGACTAAGCTGCAACGGGACAAGAAGAACGCCTCCTGCCTTCAGATAGTGGATCATGCGCTCTTTGTTGTCTGTCTTGACGATACCGCGCCTCAAAATCTCGCTGATATTTGCGGCAACTTCCTTTGCGGGACATACGATCTGAAAGATGGTCAGCAAGTGGGGACGTGCACAAACCGATGGTATGATAAGGTATGAAAACATCTTCTTATGTCTTGGGCAGATTCATGCTGATTTAGTTTCTACAGCTCCAGATCATCGTCTGCGCAGATGGTACTACGGGTATCAACTTTGAGCATACAGGTGTGGACGGTCACACCGTGCTTAGGTAGGCTTTACCTTGACTGTCAGTGACCTCATTTGATAACGTCACCACAGGTTTGCTGCAGATGTCTTCACAGAGGGCTTGATGCTTCTCGCCCGGTCAATTAATCCGTCCGCTCCGGCGCTCTTCCATGCCAAACTTTCCCCTCACGCTCGATCCTTTAAGAGCAAAGCACCAAATGACTGCACCTCGAGCTGTGAGCAGTATGCTTACAGCACCAACCCGAAGAAGCTTGAATGGACTTTAAGTCCCGAATTACGCGCGGGAATTCGTTTTGCTGAAACTCGCTTAAGTGGTATGGATATTAGTCCTAGCTTTTGTCAATCTAGCCCTAATGGCCTCGATTCTAGACCTTATTTGCCAGAATGACTGCCAGGCACTCGAGTTCAAGCGCTATGGCAAATCGTTCATTACAAGTCATGGTTTCAGTCCAGATGCTTTCGTACAAATGGCATTTCAAGCTGCGTATTACGGGCTTTATGGCCGCATAGAATGCACCTACGAGCCTGCTATGACGAAGGCATTCTTGCATGGACGCACTGAGGCTATTCGCACAGTACAGCCTCACAGCGTACATTTCGTCAAGGTCAGTGACGCTCAACAGTTCTTACATTTATATCTTTTGAGTTGGCGCTAAACCTTATTGATTATCTTTAAGACATTTTTCTCTGAGGCTCCAAATGAAGAGAAAATTAAAGCACTCAGGGTCGCATGTCAGAAGCACGTTGACTTGACCAAAGAATGTGGCAAGGGATTAGGCCAAGACCGGTACGTGGTGCTTGTTAAGTTATCGAAGCTTTTGTTCAAATTTATTGTAGTCATCTATACGCACTTTACTGTCTCCTTCGGCGCGAGCAACAGGAGCAACCATCTTCACCTACTCATTCGCAGGATGATATTGATCGTCCATTATCACCTATCAGTACCTCTTCTGACAGGAACACCAAACCACTGCCTGCAATATTCACTGACCCTGGCTGGTCACTTCTCAACACGTCTATACTGTCCACATCCAACTGTGGTAATCCCGCATTGCGTCTTTTTGGTTTTGGGCCTGTGGCAGCAGATGGATACGGCCTTGGATACATCATCAAGGAGGATGGCATCTCAGTTTGCGGATCCTCAAAGCACCTCCAGACACGCCGCTTCCTTGATACTTTACAAGGCTACTTGCTCGAGATGCAGAAGATGCTCGTGCAAGCATACTTGGCAGCAAACCAGACACCCGCACCATTCGTAGACCTTAGTGGCATTCTTCGTGATGCGAAGACAGGCATGAAGATTAGTGATGACGAAATCGAAGAAGAAGACGACGAGCAGAGTGTTCGTGAGTGCATGCCATACCCATAGCAATGTATCCGTCAAAGCGTACTGAATTTAACGTAACCACAGCTGCTGGATATTCGTTCTTCGACAGTGGCGATATTGCATCTCTCGGAATACGTAAGAGGCCTCGTTACAACGTTGGTGCGTTATTATCCAGCTGTTTCTTGACGATCCTGGAAATACCGTTCTGACATACTTGCACAGGCAAAGTTATTCCTCTCTCAGAATACTGAACATTGGATTGTTGAGCACTTGAAACATATTTACATCGCGCCTGTGTGGCCGCTTTTAACGAAGTTAATGTATGTATTTGTACTTCCTGTATGTTATATGTATCACACTAGAACCCAGTCAAGTTGACTCTGTAACACCGCGAAGGTCTGTGGGAAACAAATGCGTGAACAAATGACGTACTTGCTGTAAAAAAGTAGGAACATCTGATTGGTGGTTGCCAAGAAGCACATGGCACAGTTCACGCCCCAAGGCGGTGATTGGGACTTGGCAGTACATTACATAAAAGTAGCACTGAGGGGACATCTTTAGAGGTCACGGTACTTGACGAACCTACCCTTCTCCCTTTCACCCTCACCCCTACAATGATTATCCTAAACCGTTTGAATGCGGCTGTCGCGTTGCGCCTCCCCCCCACACAGTTTCGTCGTTACCCGCTAAGAAGCTATGCAACAGTATCTTCTGCGCCATTACGCGCCTATCCACCTCCTTCACCCCCAGAAGGTGCTTCAAACGAACCATTGGGCAGCATACCACTTCTCGACTCCCAATTGCTGTCTCGCTTGTCGGCGACGTCTTCCGCGCTTGTCAATGTTCCTGGGTTGGCAAGAGAATACTCCAAACGCGCAGGACATATTCTGGACGTCTCGTTGCCGTATGAATCGAGACCCTCTGCCCAGCGCCGCGTATATACTTCACCAGATGGGGAAAGCGGAATAATAATGGTGGCGCACTGTGTAATAGACCAGGCGTTGAACGAGCATGCGGTGACTGTCAGCTCAGGGTTTGCACTTAATGCACCGTCAGGGCGGGATGGTGAATCATTGATTTTGAGTTGCGCACACACGCTTGAAGAGGTAGGTTGTGATGAGCTACTGATGGGACTGCTCCTGAGGCTAAGTCTCGATCTGGCTAGATTCGTCGTTCACGCTTGTTATCTTCCTCCAGCAGCAATCTGAAATCCGGCTCTTTCGTGATTGCGCCTCAAAAATCATCAATATCCATAAGTCCTATCACATCCATCGTCTCCTCTCTGCCTCGCTCCGATCTAATCTTATTTACCTCTCCTACACCTCCCTTGCGCACATTGCCCGTGTCACCATACCCGGCCCAGGACGGCGCTCGTGTCCTAACACATCTTATTCATGACAAGTCTACATCTCAAGCATCACAGCCATCTACAAATACAACTTCGTCATTCTTACCCGATATCGATGCACGATGGGTCAAGTCTACTCTTATTGGATATCGGGATTTTGCCGGTAGAGAGGCTCAGCCGGGCACATATGACTCGCTCGCACATTTGTTGTTTACTCCCATACCCACATCTGGGTCAAGTGGAGGGCCCATTGTCGATGAGGAGTCAGGAGCCGTTGTTGGTGTCGTACTCGGTTCACGCACGGACTTTGGCTCCCGGCAACGTGGGTTTGGCGTTCCGAGCGAGGCGATATTTGAGGTGCGTCATATATAATCACGTCGATAGCCGTGTTATTGAGGCGTCGAACGAAAACTACAATTAGATGTTTAGTCTCCCTGGGTTTAAAGGGTATTAATCAGGACGTCATAATATCTCAAATCTGCACACAAAAATGAGCCCAAACAGGCAGGGCATAAAGCGTCGCCCTTGGCGCCTAGCGCTCTTTTCATGAGTATAAGCCATGCAATGGATCAAGTACATGTATAACAACAATGCAGAAAGATGCAAAAATGCGGGTGCCAAGAGGGATGCCTTTGTTAAATTTTACATGAGACCCATTCCGTCTTCATCGTCTGCACCCCATCCGGTAGTAGTGAGGAGGTCGTCTCCGTCCATGTCGCCGTGGGCGGCATCGCCAATAGATTCAGAGGCATCTTTTGTAGCACCATTTGTCTTCGGTGGAGCAGGACTAGTGTGCCAGGATACTTGAACTTGGCCAATTGTGGGAATGTTCGCCCCTTTCGCGAGGCCCTAAACAAATTAATGTTAGAAGACATTTGTGAATTTCCAGACATCATAAATACCTGTTCGGCAGCAGTACGAGTATTGAACGAGACTACAACTTCACCCTCGCCTGAAGATTCAATTGACGCCACTCCGCCAGTAGTCTGACAAAGGAGGAAAGCAACGTCAGCAGCCGCCTTTCTTGATATTGCTGATATTGCAAATATATCAACTCACTTCGTACCAGTCCCTAACAGCCTGTGAACTATCTGGGGGAAATCCTTTCACGAGCAGCTTCTTCGGTCGGTTGTCGAGTTTCAAGCTCATATTATGTCTAGCACCGCCCCTTGCTGAAGGGGCGCCACGGAAATAGCCGCGCCCACGAGCACGAGCACGGAAGCCACCCCGATAACCACTGTAAGCAGGCTGTTGCGCCACACTGCCACTTTCTGGAATTCCGAGACTTGCAGCTTCCGCCTTGAGCTTGGCGAGCTGCGCGCGGAGCGCCGCCGTGTTATCTCCCGATTCATCCTCTGCGCTCGCCGCAGCGTGCACATCCAGTTCGCGGTCTAACTCTGCCTTCTTACGGGTCTCCTCGTCATCCACAGAGCCAACTGCTGGCGGTTTTCCGGACGCAGGTCGCTTGGACACTGTCGGAGTTGGTGCACCGTCTGTCGCCTTCTTGATTTCTTCTCCAAGCTTGCGGAGCTGAGCGAGAATCTCCTTTTTTTCCTCTGCGCTTGCGCTTGACAGGCGGGCCATAAGTGCCTTCTGCTCAGTGAGGTGCTGTTCCAGTAATTGTTGCTTCTGTTTGAGTGCTGAAGATGCGCCCGATGAGAAGTCTTTACTCGAACTGGCATCACCGCCTTCTGTGGTGGCAAGTTTGTTGACCAAAGATGCAGACGCCGCGAGTAACGCTGTCCCCTTCGTGCCGTGACCCGTCATCGGGCGGTGCCAGAACACTTTCACGAACCGATTCCCGAACACCGCGTCTTCAGAGCGCCATGCCTCGCGCGCAGCTGCATGGTCCTCAAATGCGACGAGCGCCTTCCCTCCTGCGGTGTCAACTGCGACGTTCGTGACTGTGCCGAAACGCTTGAACCAGCTTGTGACGGCTTCAATACTGAGTTTCTCCGATGGGATTTTCTCGACTACAAGCGTCTTGTCCTGTCGTCGTTCAGGACGAGCCGGCCCACTACCACCAGTGGCTGTGGCGTCGACCGCCATATCGTTGTCAAAGTTGGAGGTAAGCGAGGTGTTGAAGGTGCCCCGCATACCGTGTCGAGGGCCTTTTGGCACGCCTTGGAAGCCACCACGTCCTCCAGCCGGACCACTAGGCATCATGCCCTGTGGGGGCATACCCATCATCGGCATACCATTTCGCATGTCAACATCCATCGACATTCCCATCCCGAACATCCCCATTGGCATTCCCATGTTCGCCATTCCAACGCCCATAGGGCCCATCGGACCAGCACCTCTCCTCGGACCGTTCTCGCGGGGCGGAACATATTCATGCATCCTCCCCGGCCGTTGCTGTGTGTTCTCGCCTCCCATCCCTTCACTCCCCATCTCACTGTCCTGCTGTGGTGTGAGGTCCTGGATGACTGGGAGCTCGCCGCGCATACTCTCGTCCCCGCCGCGAGGCATGATGGGTGCGCGATGCCTATGGTTGTATGGACCTGGCCCTCCTTGCATATCCATCCTGGCTTCATGGGGATCGTATGCACCTCCTACGCCAGGAGCCCCGTTGAACGTGGGCATGAAGGGCATCCCAGGACCTCCAGGCATCATCATAGGCGACGGAACGACAGCATCGTCGGAGTGGGAGAACTTGCAGAACGCACCACGAGAACAGAAACCTTTTACTGGAAGCCCCGAGGGAAGCATTTAGTCAGCTAAAGTTGTGGTTGCTGGGCGTTTGAGATACGCACCGTGATAATCTCTGCAGAGACCGTTCATTTGGTCCACAGGAATCTGAACTCGTTGACCGCCTATCCTGTTAGGATTCATGTGCCCCATATTCGGACCCGTCCCTCCATTGAAGTTGCGCCTGTCATGTCGCCCGTTGGACAATCTTGGGCCCTTCGCTGGTGGGTAAGAGAAGTCGCCATCGTCGAGTCCACGCTTACGTCCTGCGCCGGAAGGAGAAGTTGTTTCCGACATAGGAGGTATAGCGGCATCAAATGGGATAGGGATGCCCTCATCGGCGAACGTCGGTGCTGGGTCTGCAGTGGCGGTAGGCTCCGCGGCCGCATAAGGGATATATGATTTCGTGCGAAGGACAGTAAAAAGGGTGTTGATAAACATAGGCCCGTCTGTAGAGAGAAATAGGTGTGAATGCCGATACATGCCAGAGTCGTTTGGCCCGCACCTTTCTCAAGAAATTCGTCGAGCTGCGTGGTGAGCTCTTTGCGCAGGTCTGCTTCGGGAGCATCACGTTCAAGTAGAGCAGAAACATAATCCGCAAGTGCCCCTGGATCGGCGTCGCATCTGTTCCGCGCAAAGTTAAAGGGGATGGTCAACCATACAGGGTAAGACAGACACGGTCAACAAAACTTGACGCACATAGGTTCAAGCGTACGAACTAGCCATGCCCGGAGTTGTGGTTTATTTTCAGCAGGAATGTGCATGTGATAGAAAGCTGCAGACGACGAGACAGAAGAGACCGACGAGGGAGGACGATGAGGAAGCGGGCTGGTTTTGTTGGCTGCCGTGAAGGCCGTGGAAGGAGAGGGCTGTCACACGCCAGTGACGACCGCGAGAGTAAGGGGTGACCAGTGACGCATTGGTCGGACCCCGTGACACCGCTCGCAGAAATGACGCGAGGACCCCGGCAGAATGAGGTCGCCAAAATCCCTCAAAGCGAGGGATCGCTTAAATGCCTCGCAACAAAATTGGTCTCCCTCTCCCTCTCTTCCTTCCCCTCCATGTCCTCCCCCCGTCCGCCATCTCCGCCATATTTCTTTATCGACGATGGATTACAAAAACTTGGTTCAGAGCTGATAACGATTTACCACGCTCTTCGAGCTTCAAGCATCCGGCTCACATTCTACTAGCACCTCTTGCCTTTCCTGGTTCTTCAAGCCACTCTACGCTCCTGCCTACTTGAAGTGCCTCGAACGTATGACCTCCACTTCATTCTCTCTAGCTAACTGTACATTGCTTTCCTCTTCGAAGCCGTTGCCTGATGGTGAGGCTCTCCTGAGCGGTACTTGGTACCCATAGAGCGAGGCTTGTGATATCATTTTGTCGTCCGTTCCAACGTTGACCCTCGTTGTCATTGCCCATATCCTCCTCAATACTTCTCCTCGTCTTCATCGCCCCTATTTATCCGGCATCATTTCGCATCAACATCGGTGGCGCCTAGGCCACATGGTTGTGGACATGTGGCCAACGACCGGTGTCCAACTTGTGTCCAACGCCGCTTCCATCCCAACTCCTCTGGACCTTCGCATTTAACGCCGCTGTCTCGAGCAGTCAGCTCTGTCCTTCTGTTCCCCGAGCCATCAGTGACTGCTCTCCTGGCTCGGGAACTTTGTCTATATGGAATTCGACTGAAACCGTTCCCGTTCCCGTTCCCGAGTCACCGCTGATTGGCATGCAAGTGCCCCTAACACGTCGCGATTCTTGAACCAATCGGTTTTTCCATCCGGAAACGTGTGGTACATCGACATCGCGAATATACGTGCTGTTGCACGGTAGGAACGGACTTGGCTGGACGCGAAGAGATATGTGGCCCAAAATCAGCTTATTTGGCCAGTTATACACTCGCGGAAAACCTCGATCGGTCGCCAGCCATTCAGTTGACGCTGTTGAGCAACCGATCAAGGATTTCCGCGAGTATGTGCGTAGTACGACATACATTTATCTCACGAATCGACATTGTTCCATTTTATAGTTCCTATTTAGAATACAAAACCAAGATGACATCTCTTACCCGTCGCTTGATGTTTTAATTGTCAACTTGTGTATCATTTCGCCAATAAAACTAGTACTACGGCAATTAAAAGCCCTTACAGTACTCGAGAAATCTACGTCTGTTTTTGGTGGTTATATATACTTTTGAGTGATACTTTCTGAATAATACTGGTCGACGTGTCCTAAATTGCAGAACACCATCCGAGGTCGTCTACTTGCGGGTCTACTGTCCAGAAACATTCCAATCGTATTCTTCAAGCTACGACAAGAGCTTAAGAATTTCAACTCTCAATGCCATGCCGCTCAGTTTGATTTCTTGCTTCCGACTTCTTGTGGCGTCCGGTTGTGTTTGAGAAACCTTCGGGCCATTGTGTACATGTGATGTGCACCGCACGTCACTTACTGGTGGTTCTAGGGCACGTTGGATGCTACTAAATATAAGTACCTGAGTAGTTGAAGAACCCTTTCCCTAGTACGCTTCCCCAAAGATAACCTCTCAACCTAAGAGCCAAAGTATCTTTGCAGTGTTTTGACTTCAAATCTGATGACATCCGCGATTCAACCAGCTGAATGTATGTCATATTGATCCGCATACCAAGAGCAGACTGTCACCAAGCTATAAATCATAGCTCTTCCACAAAGTATTGGAGTTGCCGTCTTTCCAGGCTTTCAGTACGTCTTGTGCTATGGTGCTGCTTCTGTGGTAGCGTACTATTCGCGGGGCTCACGTGCAAGCACACAGAGCCCTCGATGTCTTTGGCCCTTTGGATGTCCTAAACGTGCTCTCCGGCATGCAGAAGCTGGTACGCTCATCCAACCTCTCCATCAACCATAAAATCAACCTCCAACAATCTACTCTTGATCCAGACTCTATCGATTATCGCTGCGACGCTGGAACCGGTCTCGACGAAAACCCCCGCAGCCCCGAACGTGGGCTCGAATTTCGGAGAGTCGATCGTGCCCACGCATACCTTCGACAAACCGCCGCTCGACCTCGACGTACTTCTGGTGCCAGGCGGATACGGTGCGCGCACGCCGGATGCGGATAAGGTTGCCGACTACGTACGAGAAGCATACCCAAAGCTCAAATACATCATATCCGTCTGCACTGGCGCTACGATCCTCGCCCGTGCAGGCGTCCTTGACAACCGGCGCGCGACTACGAATAAGAAGTCGTGGACGTGGGCGACGAGCACCGGCCCAAACGTGAAATGGGTGCCCGTCGCCCGGTGGGTCGTCGACGGCAACGTGTGGACCACTTCCGGCGTCGCTGCCGGCATCGACGGCACTCTTGCCTTAGTAGAAGCCATTTGGGGAAAGGACGTGGCAATAACTATCACAAATATTATCGAGTATGAGCGCCACACGGACTCATCATGGGATCCGTTTGCAGCAGTTTACGATCTTTCCGGTGCCCAGTAGTCTGCCTCGTCGAGACTACATGTACAGATCTGAGCGTATATTAGTCAGGCGCCATCAAACAAAGAGAAAAGGGTAGTTTGTGGAAGGTCAAGAGCATTCAGAGATGCAAAGCAAGTTCAAGAAAGCGTGCTTGAATAATCAAGGTGAGAAAGAAAGAGAGTAAAACACAAGTCTCGGATCGAACCAATTCCGACGCGAAGCCGGAGGCCGAAGCTCGAGAATTTTAATCAGGCACGTACGACCCACAAATACTTACCCGGGTGTCACACCCCGACATTTCTGTGACCCACAGCAACGTTAGCCTCAATCATTTCTCGTGTTTGTCAGTGGCATCTCGATATCATAAACTGTTGTTCCCGTCTCCTCTCCTCTCTTTTGTGCTGTATCCCCAAACTTATACGAGAGAACTTAAGTGTTCGAAGCGTGGCCAGTGGTGTGGTGCGCACGCTTACTCTAGTAGATGTGACCACGAACCCAGCGCGACAGCTCATCTCAACCCTGGAAACTACCCAGCTCATCCGTGTGCATAGAAGTATCCGTGAGCTGATCAATCTGGACAAAAAAAATCATTGAACGTACATGGACCACGGCGGGTGCTGTCAACCGTGGCCGCAGAGCCCACCTCGAGTCGTTGACGGGAGCTATACATATCTCTCCCACCATCCAATGCCCATGCAGCGGCCGTCGATTGTCAGCGTCTTGCCAATGGACAACATGATAATCGAACGGTTCTATTGATTCGCTTGTGACAGCATCTTCACACCGGGCATTTTCATGTGCGCCCGTTCACACGCACAAGTTGACGTGGATCGACTGACCTTGTAGTCGTCCGTTCGTTGTCCGACGACGTACGTACACATGATCATGATGAGCCAAGTCTTCGAACAAAGCTCGAGTCGTTTGCGCGTAACGGGAGAAGGAACAGGTCAGAAAACGATGTGTGTCACCACCTAAAGTTGGTTTTGGGTGCCTGCGAATGGGAAGGCGTTGTTGATCAGGTCAATGTCATGTTTCCCGTACGATTTTTACCGGGAACCGCGCAAGCGTGAGTGCCCGTTAGCATCCTTCCCATGATCTTTGATGGCCCAAACTTCCTAGCGCTATAAATGTCGAACTGTTAAGCTGATCAGGCAAAGGCTGACCATGGCCACCTTCACGCACATGGCTTTTGTTTTTCAACTTGTCTTTTTGTTAGGAAATGTTGCCAGGGCCTCAGTCATTCGTCCAATTGTCCCCTTTGGTGCCGCCTCACTGAGACGAGATGAGCGCCGTTCGTGCGTATTTATGTTTTTCACATATATCAGCGAAATTTTTTGATATCCGAAATTGCTTGAAGCAGCTTCGCTCTAGGTGTTGACAACACCTTCGCTGCCCGGGGCAGTGCATTTGCATTGCCTACTGAGTGGTCTATCGCGAGCCCATGTCAAATACTCGACGGCGCTTCAACTCTGACTGTGACCTGGAAGTGGGCCCAAAACACTCCTTCTGGTTGCGCTCAGTTGTGTCAAAGCCAGGGGTATATCTACGCAGGGGTCGCAAACGGTCAAGACTGTCACTGCGGCGCGTCGTATAACCCTGCTTTGGCAACACCGGCCACGCCTACGGAGTGCAACGTCCCATGCGCGGGCGATCCGTCTCAAATATGTGGGAGCAATAACAGGATACAGATTTACACACGCAGCCCTCCAGCCGTCCCCTTCTTGCCACCAGGCTGGTCTTTGGCCGATCCGACGAACCCATGTGCCGTAGATTCGAATGCCCGGGCACTCGCCGATCCAGTCGTCACGACCCTCAATAACAACACAGCTGCGGTCTGTGCGTCATACTGTAGGGCAAGAGGTTACAACTTTGCTGGTGTCGAGTATGTCGTATTTTCTTCTGCTTCAGAATCATAGATTGAACAGGGCAATAGGTACGGTGCTGAGTGTTGGTGTGGGACAGGCTTTGTCAACAACGTCCCACCTGGGGAAGGCGAGTCTTGGGAATGTGACATGGTCTGTCCCGGAGACGATACCCTACTCTGTGGTGGATCCTGGCGAATTCAGGTGTACAGTTTCAATCCAGCCAGTGCCACGAGTACCTCATCCACCACCAGGGCCACTGAGACCGGGCCTGGCGCCACTCCTGTTCCTATAACGTCTGCTCCTACGTTATCTTCTACCGTACCAGTCGGCACCATCACCGCGACCGTAACGTCTTCAGCTGCCCCACACTCTACCGCCCTTCCTGACAAATGGTATATTGTGAGTCCATGTATGCTCTTGGGCGAGCACTCGGTACTCGACACGGTCTGGCAATGGTCGCAGAACACTCCAAGCGGATGTGCCGATTATTGCCAATCTATATCGCCTGCTTACACTTACGCCGGCGTTTCCGCTGACTCGTTCACGTCGGGACTTGAGTGCCACTGCGGCACCTCGTACAATCCGGCATTTGCCTCCCCGGCAGTTATATCAGAGTGCGACGTTCCATGTGCTGGCGACAGGACACAGTCTTGCGGGGGATATCAACGCATTCAAATATATACCAAGAGCCCACCTCTGGATCCTAAGCTTCCCAAGGACTGGTCTGTTGTCAGCGAATGCGCAGTTGACACAACCACACGGGTACTCGCTAATTCCATTGTTTCCGTATTCAACACTTCCAACACACCGGCCTTTTGTGCGGCTCATTGCGAGGCGAACGGATACAATTACGCAGGTGTAGAGTTCGCGGACGAATGCATCTGTGGAACAGGATTCACTGACGGAGCAGTACCACCCGGTTCGGCTACCTGGGATCCGTGGGAGTGCAACATGCCTTGCACTGGAGACAGTTCCACGTTATGCGGCGGAATATGGAGAGTCCAAATATTTGCCAAGGATATGGTATAGGGTAAAGGGGATATAGATATAGTTCTCAATATACCTAATTTCTGTAGACTGCTTCGAACTCTGTGAAAAAACAGTCAATTTGAACGTGAACGGGGTGGTTTCAAATCACTAAATTAGCAAACCAAGCGATTTTTTTTGACGCAGGAATATGTGGTGCCCCACAGAGGCCGGTTGGGTGAGTGTGACTAGTTGCACCTCTCGTTTCGGATTAGTCAGCTGCTACTTGCCTCGGTCTCTACTTCCATCTTGCCCTCATGTCAGACTCAGCACCTGTCTCGTTTACTGTGCGACGGCCTTCGCCTATTTCACGACCATCATCTTCTGGATTTGAGTCGGACGAATCCTCTTTCAAAATTCCTGTTTTGCCCCGTCATTTAAGCTCCTCGACCGCAGGCGGCAGTCCACTCGCGCGGAGTGGAGCCAATTCTCCTCAACCAAAAACACACTCGCGGACGTATCATGAGCGCGACAGTAGCGACGAAGAGGATGAACCTACGGATGAGCTTGTAACTGGTTTCGACCAATTTGGAGTTCAGCGGTGCGTTGTTGGCTCCACAGTGTTCTCACTGCGCCAGACAGATTCTCAACTCACGTTAGTCTATCATCATAAAACACGACACAGGCTTCATGAACGTAAAAAACCGGAGGGCCCGCTTGTTATTGCACCACTACAAAACAAGGACTGGCGGGAAACTGCACGCAAGCGCCGCACATCGGAACGTTTCATCCCTGGTGCTGGCAACGTTGGCACTGGGGCGGATGGCAGCGTCGGAGGGCTTGGTACCCGAGACAGCATCAACTCCGGACCCCAACTTGTTGGCCTCCAGCTTGGTCCTAAGCGTGTTAAGTTGGAGCATGACACGGCCACGATGGAAGTCGATTCCTCACCAGCAACCCCCGCCAACGAGCCTGCAAAAGAAGAGCCGGAAGACGAGGACAAGCGCGCACTGCGTGCACTACTTGCCGGAGATGAAGAAAACGTTGAACTACCTGCCATTCCCGTTATCCTCTCACGTACGCTCTCCGAAGCGGAAGCTCTCAAGCAGGATGTTGAAGAACTACCCGACTCCGCAAACCTAGACGACTATGAGCGCGTGCCAGTGGCACAGTTTGGCGCTGCGATGCTGCGTGGTATGGGATGGACAGAAGACAAGGCCGCTTCTCGCAATGGAAAGAGTGCCAAAGGCAACGTCCAGCCTTGGATCCCTGAGCAGCGTCCAGCTCTGCTCGGTATTGGTGCAAAGGAGCGCGAAATCTTGGACGACGGCGATCCAAAGAAGAAGAAACGTGGCAAACAGGACCTGCGTTATGTTCCATTGCTGAAGAAGGAGAAAGATGACTCAACCAAGAGTGACGCAGAGGGTTCTGGTCGAGGGTCGTCTCGCAATGATCGTCATGAGGACGATGAACGCTCTTATGAGCGCTCTCGATCAGAGAGGGAGCCTAAGGGCTCCCATTCTGACCGGGACTATCGTGACCGAGACTACAAAAGCGAAGGGCGAAGCAGGGGTGAGCGGAGCCGCGATGACAGTCCTCAAGGTCGACGCCTTGATAATCGGAACGATAGGGAGCGTCGCTCAGGCTACGATTACGACGATCGCCGCCGAGATGATAGGAGAAGGGATGAAAGAAGAGAGCGCGACCGCGATCATGATAGGAGACGTGAAGAACGAGACTCTGGTCGTGAAAGTAGCAGGCGACGCGAAAGAGATTATCGATAAATGCAATATGTGCTACATCTTCATGGAAATAGATGGGGTTTACATGTATGGATCTTGGGGTGGTGAGGAAAGTAAACTAAAGATAAATAGGCACATGTCATAAATTTAAAACTCGCTGGTATCTTGATCATAAGTGATTTCTGCGTCATCATCAACCACAAAGCTTCCAAATTCGTATTCATCCGGTTCGCTACGTTCCGTTGGAGAAGAACTCCTAATTACGTTAGTGGGATGGTGGGAGACACCGAACGCACCCCGTCGGACTGGCATGCGTGTGAACTGGGGACCTTCACTTGGAGCCTGTGTAAGGAGACCTTGACGGTATGCAAGCGCTTGGTTGTATGATGGTGATACTTGTGTTAGGCCAGGCTCCGCTATGAAGCGGCGATCATACTCGTTTTCCGGTTCGTCTACTCCAGATGAACCTGCACTAAATTCTTCACCTGAGTGCGCAGCCTCTACGTCAATGAATTGCTTCAATGCTTCTTTATCCAGATGCTTCTTTTTTTTCTTCCTACGATTTGCTGGCTGTGGTGGCGGAGAAGGAGATGCAGAAGTACGTCGTTGCAAGCGAGTTAGTCGACGTTGAGAAGGAGGGGGCATACCCAAGGGTGAAGAGTCTATTTGTACTGCACGCCTCTTCTTCGGTCGAGGTTGAGCAACGGCAAAAGACAATTCTGGCTCATCTGGATCGTCGTAGTTGAGCAGTTCTGCGGCTGACTGGAAGCGGAGGGGAAGCGCTGGTGGTGCCATGTCCTGGACGGCATCGAGGTTGTTGCTTCTGCGAGGTCTACGAGATACGGCAGGAGATGATTCCACAACGTCTAACCCCATCGGCTCATCATCACTCCCAGCCAATAACCAGGAAATATCATTGTTTTCCGCGAAAGAATCTTCGGCAACGAAGGCTTGATCCGCGGCTGAATCATTGGTTACAGCTGGGTCGTTTGTCAACTTTGAAGGTGGATCGACAACAATAGATATTGAAGATGATTCGATTTCAAAGGAGGGTGATTGGTCTCGTGCAACAACGGAATGTTTTGGTCGGATGTTTGGTCGTTGTATCCTTCCTGGTTGAATGGGAGGAGGAGACGAACCAGTGTGAAGTGAAGAGGGTGTCTTGCTTTTCTTGGAGTCAGGTTCCGACGAAGACAGATCAATGACATCGTCCTGGTGTAAGTATTCGGGCGATAGAGACCTCAATTCAGGTGTACGCTGCATCTGGACTGAGATTGATGCATGGGGTGTAAGAGTACGGGGAGCTGTGACAACCGCTCGGAGGCCGTTTTCGATATCATCGTCATCAGAATCATCGATCCCTCTTTCCGAAAAAGGCGTTTCTTCCGGTTGGACTCGGTTGGTGACAGAGATAGAGTTCAGTTTGGCATCAAATGACGATTTTTTAGAAGCTTTCGACCTCTTAGCACCCTTGACTGATTTGTCTGACGCAGCCGAATTGATACGCTTTGTGCCAGCTTTCCCGGACTTACGCTGGTTTAGGCTTGTGCTGCGCGAGGGTGCGTGAATTCCTGCTTCGATTTCCAAGTCGGTGTCGTCGTCCTCGCCTGCACTTGGATTGAATGTTTTAGGCTTTTTGGGAGACTTGCTAGTACCCTTCCGACTACCAGTTTTGAGCATATTTCGGACGTTTTGAAACCCGCTAGGAGCATCAGGGGGGATGCTTTTAGAGCTGCTCCCACCTGGTGCAGCACGCTTGCGCTTTGTTCCGGCTGTTGATGACACATCTTCGTCATTTTCCAAGTCTTCGTCGTATGGCGCGGATCCTTTGCGGGAAGAGCCGGTGATTCGCGTGTAAGGCTCTATGTCCATCACCTGCTCCAGACATTCAGGATGTACACCGTCGGGTACTAAACGAGGAACGTCGGCGTAGAGCTCGAGCTGATCAGCCATCACAATTGATCGCTGAACATTTTCATATGCCTCTCGAGACTTGTTCCAATTGTCTTCCTCACGTCCCTCTGTCATTAGGATGTGGACATATCCTTCTTGCTTTCGACCAGTACGTCCTATGCGTTGAAGCTGCCGTTTACATTAGATAGAGTGCCAGGAAGGTGGGCGAACCAGACTCCTACCATGCGAATTGGCGTTTTTTGCGCATCATAACAAATGACCATGTCGATCTCGCCGATGTCGAGCCCCTCTTCACCGATAGACGTAGCAACCAGTACATTGCCCTCGCCTGCTTTGAACCGATCAAGCACCTAGATGGTACCGTAATGAGTGAGCAGCTGAAATAAAACATAGTGTACACTGACCGCTTGCTGCTGTTTCTGATTTAGCCCAGCATTGCCCTGCTTGTCCGATCCTTGACCAATGAGTTTCATTGCGCGAATGAGGGGCTTCTCTTCGTTAAGAATGTCAACAATCTCGTCCACTACCTCCCGAAAAGAGGCAAAGACCATTATGCGGCTATTCTTGGCGGCTGCCTCGCTACTCTGCTCGTTCGAGTCGGCCATAAATTGACCGAAGTGTTGGATGACGAGGTTTTTAAGCTCAACCATCTTTGGGTGCAATGGAAAACGACCGGTCGCAGGGTCTTTTTGCGCATTGAGCTCAAGCTGAAGCGAAGAAAAATCAGGGGCATTGGCCAACTGTTTTGCAATCGCAGCCTCTTTTCCCGTCTCTTTTGCGCCATCAGCAATGTCTTTCACAATAGTATTGCACATCCCAACGCTCGCTTCTAACTGATAAAACCTTGAGTTGCAGTGGACAAAAGAGGTGGTGAGTCGCCACTCACAAGATAGCCCATGGCACGAGCAAGTGTTCCAAGCTTTTTGAGCATTGGCCAGGCATATTGAATACGATTTTTGTCGGGGCGCGTATGAAGCTTGCTCATCTCGGCTTGAGGACGGAAGGAATGCATTCGATGTGCTTCAGCACCACTCAGCAAATTGTCCTTTTGCAAGCGCTTTAACATCGGCTACAACAGTTCAATCACTTCTCAAGTACAGCCATCAATGACGAAAATAAAATCTGGCTCTCACGTTCATGATGTTTGCAATCAAATCCCGAATACGAATTATGTTATCGCTCATTTTGATCGTGTGTTGTTTCATGACCTTTTAAATGTATTTGTAAGCCTCTCTGAGAGGACAAACAAGACGTTTGCAAAACTACCTTTCTGTGAATGTAGGGTTTAATGTCAAGACTATCTTCATTCCGAATTTCGATTCGACTGATGTGCAGAGAGTCCACAAGAGACTGCACAGCTTCAGGGTTTGATCCAGGCGTCGCAGTGAGAGCAAGTACGCGGAAGTGCGGGTTTGTAGCTTGCAGGTAACGAACAACCTGTGCGTAGGCATAGTCGCCAGTACCTTTATGGGCCTCATCTGCAAACCTTTGTTGATTCTACTGAATAAGATACATGATTCGGGTGACAACGAACCGATGACAAGCAAAATGATATCCTGTGAGTCGCATACATTTTTTGACAGGTCGTTGATGAGTGTCTGGGGTGTGAGGTAGAAGACGCGCTTCGATTGCCACTGAATTGGTATACTATCAGAATATTGCTGCCAATAGTAATGAGGGAGCACTGTACCAAACGCTCGCGGAATCCCACCGAGACCTCGCCGGTCAGCTCAGCCGCATCACTCCCCGGAATACCACACGTTCGATGACACGCTTCGATTTGTTGTGCAACCAGCGGTTTCGTGGGTGCAACAAACACAACCTTGCCGCCAGGGAACCAATGGTAGTCTTGAAAGTTATTAGCACGACACTACGTCTAAAAGCGTGAAAGCCTCACAGTTGAGCATCACAACCCCGGCAATGAAGGTCTTGCCAAGACCAGTTGGCAGTGCAACTAGGCAATTCTCATAGAGACTATGCCTAACGATGTTAAACTGATAGTCGCGCTTGCTATGATTCAACGGGAATATCCAATGTTTGGTCGCTAGTGGATCCGCTTTGAGCTTCATCTCTGGTGGCTGTGCGAAATGCTATGAGCAGATTATGTGAATGCCGTGTTGTACCACTTACAGGGCTGAAGAATTGCCCACAAACAGAAACTGTTCGTTAAGACATGTATCATTTGTGTAGTGACACAACAGAGCTTACCCCACTTATCGTCGCATTAGTAAACGTTGGCACACGGCGGCAACGATGCTCACTTGGTATGAATGGCATTGATATGCTTTCTATGTTTTCGTCGTCTTCTTCTTCTTCTGCACCTCCCATGCGTTTTTTCCCCTTCCCTTTCGAATCTCGAGTTTTCTTCCATCCTGACTTGGCGAAAGCGGTGTGGTCCCAATATTTTGTCTTCCGCTGTGGGCCACCAAAGCCACCTCTCATGAGGCTGGCCCTTGACGGCAGAGGCTGAGGTCGAGATATTACACTAGCACTAGGAGACTTGTGTGGTGACGCAACGTTACCGTGCAAGTCTCGTTGCACAGTGGGAAGCGCGGCATTTTGTCCGACACCGTACGCACGGAACGCAC
>JAZHGK010005941.1:0-27963 GCA_037855215.1 Waitea zeae
CCCCCCCCCCTTTTCAACACACGATGAAGAGGCTGGTAAATTCCTCATACACGTATTTTCAAAACTAAAAACTGCTTGACAAAAGCAAGCTAACACACTGATGCTTTGGTCAGTTAATATTATCCACTTCTGGAAGCTGTCTTGGCAGTATGTCGCACCTGGGTTCTCCTATTGAATTTGATTGGCTCAATGAAATCGAAGCCTTGGATACTTGAGTAGAGCCTCGACGCTGCTCATCCTGAGGTGCCCTGTCCCAGTTGATGGCCCCATCGAACTTTGTGAGTGCGGGACACTTGGCGCTCGATTCAAGGGGGGAGGCGGGCAAAGCGACGCGGCGACCTCAGTGGCGCAGGGCCGAACCTAGGGCGCGGACCCACGCGTTTGATGTGGCGGCGGGTGGCGGCGGGTTGCCCGCACCGCGATGAACGCAGGAAGCCACGGCGAATCTTTGTGAGAAGCACGAGAAACTGCCCCTAACTATGTAATCGCGCGAGAGCCTGCAGCTTTTCGACTCTGGGGTGCATACATATATGCACGCTATACAATTTGGTTCCAAAGTGGTAGTGTTTGGGATTCCCACCTCCATGTTAGTAGTCATTGAGTAGGTATGAATTCAAGCTGCAGTACGTGAGAATCGCTTATGCCCCTATGGGGTACATCTACCCGAGCAGGCAACAGCTGGGAGAATAGGAGCGGAGTAACATGCCCGCCTCACAAGCCTCGGCCGGTGAAAGCAGCCTTCGAGGAAGGGTTGGTGCGATAGACAGTTCTGAAAACGTAATTTTAATAATAGAAACCATCAGCGAAGGGACGATTTAAGTTTTTTGAGCCTTCTTACACATATTCCTTGCTAACAAAAAGTGCACACGCTGAGTTTGCCAATCCTCCGTAACAGAAGAAAGTCATTTCGTGCCGTTTGCAGCAGACATGAATTATGTAAATGGATACCAGATACACGCTCTGCCACGCACCACGGACGTACGTGACTCTAGTGAAATCTGCCTCTACAAGCAGAGATTTTTTTCGTGTCTTTTTCTTCTGTTTCAGTACCACTTCGGTACCCACATGGATAAATGTCAGGATGCCGCTGAGGGCCAGTGTGTTGGTTACCCTGAGGCTAAGTATAGTATAACATGCCATATGGTTCAGATCACAGGGGACATGAGATCGCACGTGGTGAAGAGGGCAAGCCGCAATCCTGCAGGATTGCACCACACGTCATCGTTTCTCGGAGGAGTTGGTGTCCAACGACCGGCGCTGGCCAGGGCTGCATCCCGACTCCGGAGCGTGGGAAAGGTTGTCATTTCAACCTCTTCCGTCTGCTGCGGTCCTCCCCTCTTTCCCCCTGTGTTGTGTTCGGCGCATCGCCAACGTTTTCCGTCACAACGTAAGGAGGGCCCGGTGCGGTCGTCGTTCACCGTCCCCTCGCTACGCAGATCCCTCCGCCGTTTGCTACGACTGTTAAACATATGGATGTCTAGATTTCGAAGGCGCGTGCATCTTTTTTTTTTTCGTCGACCACGTTCCTTCGATGCAAGATTCGCTGGCGTCATCGTATGACAGCAAACATGACCTGGTGGTCACCTCGAGTCGGGCCACCTCCTTCACCCCCCTTCATGAGGTTCCCCTTCGCCCCCCTCTCTCTTCCACAAAGTGCGATCCGCCAAATAAATCCACGTGTCACAGAAAAAAAAAGATGGCTGCTCGGACGAATGACTCTCCTTGTGATGGCTAGTGCTTTCATCCACAAAAGGATTATTCAGGGATGCGCATACAAGCCAGCCATGTAGTTGGTGATGGCAAAGCGTGTTACGTGAATTCATATGCGCAGAGCCGCGCTGTGGGTTTCTTTTTTTTTTTTTTTCTCTCTCTCGTCGCCTTTCATCAAAGCGGCAAACCGAACTGGAGCGCAGGAACCGCCGCGGTTTGTATTGCCATGCGTTTAGCGCACAACTGGAGTTTGCGTGCCTGCGCACGCCCACACAGGTGTCCACTTGCGATCGGAGAGATCGCCGTGCGCGCACGTACCAGCTCACTGCTGAACCTCGGCTCGATCCGTTCCCGGTCCACGTACTCGGTGTCGGGTGGCAGGGGCGGACGGGGGTCGACTTCGCCAGAGATCTGGGTGGTCGAGAATCGTGCTTGGGAACGACAGCCCCGCTGGTTCCGTCTGGACGTATTGGGGGAAGAGAAAGAGAGTCGGGGTGAGAAGGGTAACCGAGGTGAGGGGACTGAAGCCGCCTTCGTTTGTGGTGTCTCTTCTCATTTGTTTCACAGATTCCTGACAGATCCCAGCTGTAGATGGAGCCCATTCAATGCGAAGCTCCCACAGAAGGCCACTTCTTTTTGCGAATAGGATTTCTTTCACTTCGGACCGTCCAGACCGCTTTCAAGCGACATGTGTGTATGGCGTCCCGTTGGCCTCGCGAGGAATATTAAGTCCAGTCTTCGTACTCCCGCTCTCTCTCACCCTAGCTCGCCTCCTCCTCCTCCTCCTCCTCCTTTCGCCTCCTCATACCCATTCGCCATATCCTGGGTCTCGTTTCTCAGCAAACACACATACCTCTCCCTCCCGTCTTCCCCCTCCCTCAGCTATCTTCAGCACATGTCTCAATTCCAACGCCACTCGAACCGAAGTCCCTCCTCTCTCGATGAGTACGGTCATCAAGAAATACAAGACCAGTACCAGTCCCAACTGCGATGGTCCCGCCAGCCCGAGTTGACCACGCCCCCATCGGCCCAGTTCATCCCGAACGTTCCGTTCCTCAATCAGGATCCGTACGCACAACCGGCCCAGGGCACCCCACTGGGCTTGCTCGCCCTCGCCGCAGAGGCCCCGATTTCGTTGGTCAAGACGGAGGAGTTTGCGAACCACCATTCGTGGTCAGCTGCTCCAGGCCCCGCTCGTTCGTCGACAGTCCCCGTTTCGTACGCCATCAGCTGCGTCTATCAGCAACAGGCACAGCATCCTATTCAACTACCACAGCACCGTGATCGAGAGCGGGCCCCGAAGCCAAACTCACCCCAAGAACTGTATATGCAAATGCCATCCGTGGAGGTTCACACCTCCCCAGCCCACTTTGCAACCTCGAGCCTGCCATCCCCTTCCAGCGCGAGATCATGGTCGGCCGCTTCGCTCCCGGCGATATCCCCACCTAGCCCTCCGACGCTCGCAAACTCTCCGTTAACCGCATCTTTTGCGCCGACAACACCGCTGTTGCCCATCCCTCCATCGCCAACGACGACAAGTTCATCGGGCTTTGTTCAGTTCGGTCAGTGGTGCTCGTCCCCCGTGTCCTCTCCTCCCCGCAGCCCCCCGCCTTGCCACTCCCCCCTCACTCACGCGGACGATGTCGCCGGTATCGTCACCGAATTCTGGGGCACCCCAGCTCCTTCGACGGCACCGAAGACGCCTCCTATGGTGCATGTCTTCCGCCTACGCCCCGGCGCCCTCGAGCCGGTCACCGAAGGCGTAGACGGCCCCGTCGCGCCCTGGCTGTTCGACGACGGCGAGGGAGACGAGGACGAGGAAATGGGCTCTGATGAGGACCTCGCTGCTCGCGGTACAACATCTGCGCCTGCTGGCGGAGTCAAACGCGGGAGGGCTCGTCGTGATAAGGTTTATCAGTGCCGCGAATGTCGCAAGTGGTTCGACCGCCCAAGTGCCCTTGGGACGCACATGAACGCTCATTCTGGCGCACAACGTAAGTGCCTCTTCCATTCCTATGTCCGCCTTCATTTTCCTCTTTCATCTCCATTTGAAGCACATGCATCTGCATTTTTTCTCACGCTCATCCAACGCTCTCCCTTCAACGTTTCCTTGTCTTCTGTCTGTTGTTATGATTACTAATCGACGTTCATTGAATGCAGCGTTCAAGTGCCCCGTCAAAGGATGTGGAAGGCATTTTTCGGTCCGCTCGAACGCCCGTCGCCATGCGCGAACGCACGAAGCGGAAATCGCCGCCGCCATGAACGCCTCTCCCGAGTACGTCACCCCTATGCTCTCATCAGCGTCCCCCTCCCCGTCGCCGACGCAGATGCACGCCGAAGTCTACACGACCTCTGGCTTGGACGGCGTATCCTGGGCAAGTACCATACCAGCAAACACCGCTGGTGCGTACGGCGCATCCTGGGCTGTCCCCCCAAGTCAGTGGACGTCTCTCAGTGGCGCGTTGGTTCCATGTGCATGATTTATGCCCGCCTTATTTTCTCTTGCTGTTGTAGTCTTATATATCTCTAGGTTTTATGGGCTCATCTCCTGTTCTTATGGTTTATTTGACTTTTTGCATAACACGTAGACTTTGCATCGCATTGCACTAACAACTTCATATGTCATCTATATCACCAATACCAACGATTGCTTTTTTTTTTCTCCGCTGAAAGTGTGATCCTCTTGGGTACCTTTTTGCTCTCATATTTCGGAGTATTCGACCACAGCTCTCAACGTGTGATTGGCTATCTGACGGATGCGAGTTTGGCATCTCCCACGCGGTTACCCCTTTCCCTCCTCCAAAGTCTGCTTCGATTACCCCGGTCATCTGTGTTCACTCTCCGAGCAATTAGGATGACATAATGACATACGTGTTCCCTCTCTTCCAATTTCTTGCCTTTGCCCTGCACCAGTTCCCTACTGGTACTATCTTAGTCTACTCGCTTATTATCATGTATGCAATGTAATGCCGACTGTAGCTTATGTTCAATCTACCGCATAAAACAACGATACGCGTAGAAATGTGTGTAGATTTATTCCCACACCATCTAATTATTACCAGTGCTCAGCCGGATAACAGCTCGCATTGAGACGAATGAAGTATGCACGACCTATTTCAAATGAACCAGATTTGATCGGAAATTAAGGCTGTGAGTGTGTGCCGGATGTACTCGCAGAGATAATGATATTTATTTTGTTAGTAGGTAGTAAAGTGAACGCCGCTCTCAATCCCGCTAGGGGTGGAAGCGGGGTAACTATGACATTCCACCACACCGTGGATTCCTCAACAATCCGGACATGTCAAACGGGCAGTCTGTGGATAACGCGTAATACTTCACGCATTAGATCTCCATGAGACACCTCTTGTACTATGATGTCAGCCGACAGTACACGGGGGCCGGTGAATAGCACCCCTTTCTCAGAAAAAGGCACAAGAAGACTGCAGGTCAAGATGCCTGAAATACCGGCCTTTTGATCAGAGCAGTAGGGTTCCATGCGGTCAGTACCGCTTTTGACTTGATGGAAACTGCCAACAAATCAGCTGGTCCCAATTGGACAGTATCGATTACATTTTGGCGCGAGAAATTGGAGAACATAGGCAAACTTTTCTTACCTTTTAGTGAGTTAGTATGAACATAAATTACGGAAAAGCTGAACACAGGGCTCGAAGTACGAAAAACGTAGGAAGAAAGACAATTAACTGGATAGGCTCTACTAATAACTTCGTTTGACACCACTCAGCGTTCACTGACACTCAGGAGTGGCGTGTCGATTCTGTGGGTACCTTGAACGGCTGCTTCCCTCCTTTACCCCATTTGGCTTACAGGTATGTCGCTTTTGTGTGAGAATATGCGCATTTTGTATCCAGAAGAGACCCAGACGAGTGACGGAACCTGTTTTTGATAAGAGCTGGTTCTCTTCGCAGATGCGAGAGTCACATGAAACGCCATAAGGGACCCTGGAGATAGGAGTTCTGAGTTCTATGGTGCACTGGTAGAACCTTAGGAATTCACCTCACCCTAGCTCCGCTTGAACATGGTGTAAGTTCTCAAAATTCTGACATATGATTATTACGCAAGTCCCGGGGAGTTAGAACCAAAGCCATAAGTTCCTTCGAGATAAAGTTTACCTCAAAATTTAATATCAACATCCACAGCGAAGGAAACACAAGGTTTTTGGGCTGAAGAAAGAAAGCAATAGCTCTTCGAACTCACAAGATATTGAATGATTGGCTATACAGCAACATGTACTTACGCGAAACCTACTGACCTTCTCAGATCAGCCTAGTCCGATTTAGAAAATTTATAAATTGAAAAAGACTGTCAGCCAACCAAGCCAGCCAATTGTATATCTGCAAACTTCTGTTTACTCACGCACTACATAATGTTACGTTCTTCTGTAACATGTCACTCGGGTACCCTGACAAAAAACCGTCAGCAACGATGGGATGACAACAAAGAGCGAGGAAGAAAAGTTTCAGGAATTTCCGTCGACGGGTTTCGGACCAACTAAGTAACAGTGGCTGTGCTATCAAGAGCTATTAAGCACTTATTGAAAATAGATAGCGTGCCAATTTGAACAAGTTTTCATTTGGTAACTGGCAGCTGAAATATATTTCTTTCTGTGTCTTAGCTAAACTTGAACATCCTTTTGGTCGCATGACCACTATCAGCTTTACCCTTTGACTAGCAGACGCTTATTGACGTGCACTTCGAAGGAAGAAGTAATACAAACCCCACTTGAAAACCACTCAAATCAAACGAAACAATCACGTGAGCGAAGACAATCTAAGCCGCTGCACTGTCTCCTGCGGCACATTCATTTTACACCTTCTGCATTACCAATCTAAGGTCCTTATACTTTCCACTGTTTTCTTAGCAACAACAGACTGTTAGCTCGTAAACCAGAGCCGAGACATAAGGAAACGTTAACTCGGGTCTCCGTGTGCCTCAAGCTTCTAAACGTTGTGGACTTATGTAAAATCCCTCGAGGTTTTGAATAATTGTGTTCCTTTCTGTGAGTTTCGGTCACAGTAAGATATAGTTGATCAAAAAGCGTGGATGGGCTCTAGCGCCAAATACTCTTATAAATCCACACCAATGGGATCTATAGTCAAATAATGCCGTCAGCCCTCTTAAGTGATATTTGTCTTCTCCAAATCATCCACCGTGTAACTCAATGTTAAATTAATATGAATTATGAATCTTCTCCTTAAAGAATGCAAAGGATGAATATAAAGCAAACGATAGGAGATATAGGGGAAGGCCGACCGTGATAAGTATGGTCAAAAACGTCACAAGTATTACATATATCGCCCTGTTCGACCCACCAGCCCCTCAGCTTAGCTTGTTTTAAGATAACACAAACCAACATCAAGAATATGTTAAGCTCAACACATTCAATTCACAGCGACTTTGGTAATCCGTAGGCCGATTTTGGATCATTATTGTTTCTTGAAATTCAAGTCACATGCCTCAAGTGCTTTGCGTTAGACGTTCGCATTATCTTTGTGTATCGCTGGTCTGACGGATTATGTTTTGTAAAAATTAAAGCCGTTTCAGCTTTCTTCATATCCCCCTGCTTAGCAAAAACTTGCGGATCCTGTGTCATACAACGGGTGCCCATTTCATGTATCTAGCCTGATACTGTCATGATAACGCTTACTACACGGCCTTCCATGCTGGGTTGCCAGTATAGCTCATTGATATATAAAGAGCGGTCACCGCGCCATATGCGTGAGACTTGGTAAGTGACACATCGTTACATTTACTCAAGTCAACTCTTGGCGTTGGTTTGCGTTAAGAAGCTAGTTAACCAAACAAGTAACATGCCCTTGCCGACTTGCGGCCAAGGATTCCAGATATTGACAGTGAGCATAAGGCTACTTTAGGCACAAGCCTCTCACTTTCACTCAGATCATCGTCTCCTTCGCCACTGATAACAATTTTTAGACACGACTGTGTCTACTTTTACGTACCAAGCCGCACCAGGCAACGCCACCACAGCCCGACGTGCTCATGGCTTTCAATGACTGAATGCAATTTCAATTATCTGGGCGCGCCATCTTTTTCATGAAACACAGGTGAATGAATACTTTTGAGGCCCAGCGTGACATCTTATGAAGCAAACCTCGCCGAGCTAGGTATGTACCGGTTGTTGTTTCACGGGCTGACGACGTCGCTGCCCTGCAGGGAGAGCACTATTCCATTTTCGCCCGTGTCCTCACTCGGGGTCGTACTGACAGCGTACAACTTTGTTTGACCGCTTCTTCCAAGCGGCAGACCGCCTACTAAGGCGTGTTCCGACACTCCCGGGTGCTCTCCCTTGTCCCATTCAGTCCGGAGCTCAAATGCCGCGGGATCAATTCGGGTTACGTAATTCATGAAACGAGATGGATGTTTGGTTCGATCATGCCTTCGCACCCGACCTTTTTCAAAGCTGCACTTATTGTTTGAGCAAACGAACGACTATCGTCATCGACATTCTAGCTTGGCTCAGATAGTGCGTCATTCGCATACGTAGCGTCAACCACGACGTACACATGTGCTTTCGAAAGACAATCAGCCAAGTCGCCGGACTATATCCTACAAAGCTCCATCCCGCCGGATCATCAGACCAAGCATTAACGACTCTAGAGCTCAGCCAAAGAATGCGGGAACCAGATTCTGAAATATAGCTCGTGACATCCCATTCACAGCCCAAAGTATTACTCCGCACGCGCTAGCTCGATATTTTGGCAGGTTGTCATCAGCTGATCGCACCTACCCGTCTATTCAGTCTGATGGCCAGCACATATCAGTAGTATCATGCCGAGTAACGATCCCGCACTGGCTGATAGGATGATACACTTTAAATCTATCCGATCCACTTCAGATCCAGCTTCGCATTCTGGATCTGAGGAGTGCGGTAGGCGTTTATACAGCCATCACATGTCAAATGTTAATCCCCGTTTGTTATTCATGATATTCGCCATGTCTTTTTGTTCGTGAAGTTCGTGAACGCCTTCAACCTCATACAGTCAATATCGGAACCGCATCATCCATGCTACTGTTCGGAGCAGCGGTTGCCAAAAAAGAAGCGGATCTTATTACGGGTTAAGGTGTTGAGCCATTTGTGGCGCAGGGCTCAATGACAAGTTGCGTATGCACTTCACTCACTGAATTTCGAGTGGTTCGAGGCGCGGACCATAGGTATCCACTGACAGATAATCAGTTCCTTTTCGGATGACTTCAGATGCGATAGCAAACAATCTGTCTCCGAGTCTGGCCGCTTAAGCTTTGCGCCTCCTGCGATGCTTTCGATTGGAAGGCTCTCGCGGGTTGAAAATCTTCAATTTTTCGATCGCGAAGCCTCGTAGGTGCCCACAATCTGGACTTTATCTATTATATTCACGGGGAAGATTACTGGACTAAATGATGATCCTTCTGCACCCTCAAGTTTCGATCGACTGTCGCGCTAGTACGCCCCACAAAGGGGGTGAAGAGTCGTGCTGACAGCGTGCCTTGTAGCGGCGATCATAGTCTTGCAACTTGCCCTCACAGGAAGAACAAATTTCCACTATGCGCTGACACTTCTTTATGGCATCACAGGCGACCCTTTTAGATCAGCGGTTACATTCGCTTTGGGCAAGTCTAATGAGTGGACCGCCAATACTATTAGGCGATTGGAGGACGAACGTGGGGTAGAGTAGCTGTACATGGCTAGTGACAGTGTCGCTGGGGCGTTCGCATGGGGGAATACTGTCTGCATATCGACACCTCTTTGATAGGGTAGATGTGACACATCGAAAACGTTAATTTATCAACGCTCTTAGTTCTTTGGTTAGTCACCGGGGGCTAAACTAATAAGCGCACACAACTGTTAACCAAGAGCTGTTTCAAGTCAAGCTGGTAGAAGGCATACAAGGGATTCTTCGGCAGGACCTCGACACCCACGCTGTGTAAAGAGAGTATCTCATGTGTCAGTTTATCTCTGATTTTTCAGCAGACAAAATCTTCCCGTCAAATCAAGGATTCTTATATCACATCAACTGAGGACACCTATCTGAACACCCGTCACGGCTTCTCCATTGATTGGTTGGTAAAATATAGCATAGCTTCTTTAGAACCACAGACTCTGGTGAGACAGCTCACGTAAATCTAACACAGTATTCATGATCCAGTCCATCCCTTTGGCTATAATGGCCCATGTTAGTCCGTGTCTGAACAACCGAATAAGCAGAAAGCCCCGTACCTTCGCATCTTCCCCAACATTCCGCACATATATCTTTGGCTGCTCTGTGCTCCCTTGGGGCTCAACGCCGTCATCCCAAGTTTCGCAGACGCCAACCGCGAGCTTCGATCCATCATGAGAGAAGGCGAGAGTGGAGATAGGAAGAGTGTAGCGAGGGTATTGGCGGAGTCGCTTTTTGAGAGTGTGGTCCCAGAGAGAGATGGTGCCGTCTGAACCAGCGGACGCAAACGTGTTATAACTGTTGAATGAGAACATTAACGAAAGCGTCAAAGATGAATGCAAGAAAGAGTTGACTCACACAGGATGAAATGCCAACGCATTCACTGGCCAGACATGATCTACGCCGTCTACTGTCTGTCGGTGACACTTGAACGCGTACTTTCTCGCCTGGCTCTCCGTACTTGGGTCAACGTACTCAACCGCAATCCGTCCCTCCACACTTCCTGCCGCGAACCCGCCGCCTGAATCCGCCGCCGGGCCTTTCATGCACGCAAGTGAGCGCGTCATAAACTTGAGTGACGACTCGCGCTCCTGCGTCGGTCCTGCAGCGAGGTTGCGTATGTCATACAGGCGGAAGAGGCGTGAGGCGAGGGCGACAATGAGGGTGTGCGTGTCGGGAGAGAGCGCGGCGCGGTAGACGCGCTCGGGCGTCTGGAGGGTGTGTTGCAACGGCGAGGCAGAGCGGGGGTCCCACGCGCGCAAGGTCTGATCCCAGGAGCCGGTGACCAACATGTCTGAGTGGTGGAAGTGTATAAATGAGTGAAATGGTGCGCGTGCTGGCTGGAAAACGCACTTTGATCTGGGGCCCACACCATTGCGGAAACAGCATTTGTATGCGAGCCTACCACACGGGAGCGTTCATTGGTGATATCCAACCTGCAACCGCACAAAGTCATCAGAAGAGCACGCGGGTTGAGTGTAACTGCTGTTTTGGGCGTACTCGTGCACTGCGTGGTCTAACCCGCCCGAAAATGCGCGTGCAGGCTCTGCGAAGGCAACCGCAAGAATGGGTGCGCGATGGTCAAATTTAACACGTTGCTCATTTGCAGTAACGTCGTACAAGCGTGTAGTCTATATCGTTGAAGTGGTTTAAACATAGCAGTAAAAGTTACCATGCAAATGAGACAAAGTCAATGGTCAGCAGGGCTAGCGCAGACAAAAATGGGGAGGACGTACGGCGTCCCATGACCCAACGAGCAGTTGGTTTGAGTCGGTTGGAGAGAATTCGAGCGCCGATATGGAGTCGAGTGGCGGCGAAGTCAGCTCTGCTTGTTGTTCTGTGTCACAACTGGTTAGAAAACGAGTACACTGGCCAGGTGGGAGGAATGGTGCACACCAGCCATGGTCGCGGAAGCAAAGTCACGGGTGCGCGTCGAGAGTGAAAGAAGGAAGTTGGTCGCGTCACCTCAGTATTCGTGGGAAACTACATATCGCTGGGAGTTTGGTGAATGTGATTCGATGACGCCGTGTACTCCTATTTTCCAAGGTTGGCTACATACATTGTGTGTCAACGTACTTTTCTAAAAAAATAAATAAATCAGAAACTGCTTCACACCATCCACATCCCTTGGTCCACGTTGTATCTGTGGCACTACTTATGAGCCAAGTGCCCTTAGTAAGGCCCGGCTCTCCACGACAAGGCGGCTGGGCTATCCGATCACCCGCTCCTCCATGCTTGACGTCACACGAAAAATAACGAGATCGTGCACTAAGTGGATGAGCTACGGTTCAGTGCGTCATCCCAGCGTATATTTATAAGCCCTAAGAGAGGCCCCTTATCTTGTTTTCTCATTTCACTCAAACGCTTTAACCTGCGACGATCACTTTCGGCACACTCGCGAACACATTCGGTTTTCAGCGGAACTCCCAGAAACATAACGTCTCCAGCGATTGCAATATAGTATTATAGTCGTAGAAAGCCTATATAATGGGACGTACGTACTTATCCAGAGCTTATAAAATCGCCTTCGTTCAAGTATTCAATACAACCAATATGATTTTCAGAGCACAAGCCAAATGAATCACTTCCCAAGCTCCACCTACGTTCGAAGGGAACTAGAAAGTACTTATTGCTTTTCTGACATCATGCACGTCTTAAAGAGGCTAATACACTTCTATAACGCAGGGCGAAAGCATCCCTGTCAACCATCTTTGCTGGCCTGTCTATGCGCATATATGAAGACAGGCGAGAGTATGCACTCGTCATGCACGACGGGATGGGTGTCGTTGGCTCCGAGCGGGACATTATAGAGGAAGAAATACCAGATGATCTTGTTGACCGCATACTGAAGCGTGTTAAAGAATATGCAACCGCACGGGGGCATCGTGTTGGTCCCTTTTTCTCATCGCTCGCTCAAGCATTTATCTAATGCCATAAATCTGCGGAGTAGATTGCCATTTTTGCGGTCGCTGGCCCACTAGACAAGCCATTGAATCTTCCATCACCGACGCTGGAGGTCGACCGTGACGCGCCTCAGTCGTTCCTTTCACGCATCTGGCTCGAGCTTGACGCCATTCCTTTCGTTGGGTGTGTCCGCGACACCCAGTTTTCGATCCAGGGCGAAGCTGTTCTCGCCATTGAGCGGGCACTTGCCGCGCTCGCACCGACGACTAGCACGATCATGCAGGCAGCAACATCAAAGGAGCAGCGGGAGGTCCTCGTTGACGCTGACCACTGCGTCCGCTTGTATGACCTGCATGAACAGGCGAAACTTACGAGCCCTGCTCTGTGGGATACTTTTGTGACGCTCGCGATGCCACTCAAGAAGAACAAAATTAAGGTCTCCTTCTTCTCTGCAACGCCGCGCGGAGGAGGTGTGGCGTTGATGCGACACTCCCTGTTACGTATTTGGCGTGAGTGCATCCAATTTCCGCGTCTTATCTTCATTAGTTCCAGACTGAGCGTATAAATTCTCAACAGATCTTGCCGGCCTGGACATTCATTGGTTTGTACCCCAAGGGGACTCCGCCGTTTTTGAAGTTACGAAGCGTAAATTCCATAACGTACTACAAGGTGTCAACACTCCAGATGTTGAACTCACAAAAGAAGACAAGAAGCTGTTCGAGACTTGGACAAAATGGAACTTTGATAAGTACTGGAGCCATCCCGTCAATGGGTTCTCCAGGGCTATTGATGCAGACGTAATCGTTATTGACGACCCACAACGTAAGTATCTGCATTCTAGGTACTGGTGATATGGCGCTAGAAGTTGACAAACGTTATTTGTTTTATTTTTTTGCTCCGGACTTTTAATACAGTAACCGCGCTCATCCCAATCATCCGTGAGGAAAACCCAAGGGCAAAGATCATCTATCGTTCCCACATTGAGGGTTCGTTTCTATTCATTCTGTTTGCCACCAACGCTGACAAGCTCTTGTTAAGTTCGTAGTGATCTTGTTGATGCGGGCAAGAGTCCCCAAAAGGACGTCTGGGAGTATCTTTGGGGGTTCATCAAAGATGCTGACTTGTTTGTATCTGTATGTAGCATTGAGTTTTCTCATCTTCTTGCCTATTGAAATATCTCTTCACAGCATCCGGTGGAATCCTTCGTCCCAAAATGTGTGAAAGAAGCTATGCCTGTCGTGTATATGCCGCCTTCGACTGACCCGCTCGACGGCCTGAACAAACCGATCCCCGAACATGCGCTTGAGACGTATCGGGAGTACTTCAACAGTCTCATGAAAAGCAGTACAGGACAAGTAAGTTTCACCCATGCTTCACATATTCGTATATGCATATTCTTGTTCGGGGTTAATCTGGCCTCTTCATTTTAAAGCAACTCGACTGGCAGCGCGGCTACATCATACAGGTCGCGCGCTTTGATCCGAGCAAGGGTATCCCTGACCTCATAGAGGGGTATCGCCTCTTCCGCGAAGCAGCTAAAGAAGATGGGATTTGCGAAAAGGCGCCACAGCTAATCATGGTATGCAGAAGCAATTACTTATCCTTAATTATGATGAGTTAGTCTTAATTCTCGCGAACCATTTTCGCGAGTAGATAGGTCACACAAGCGTCGATGATCCGGATGCAACGGTCGTTCTACATGAGCTTCAAGAAACAATTGGAAAGGATGAGTTTAAGGAATTCCGCGACGATATATATGCCCTGCGTGCACCACCTGATGGTAAACGACATTCAATTTTCAACAATCACACTGACAGCTTATGTCACATTTTGCAGATCGGTTATTGGACGCGCTCATGCGTGGTGCCGATTTGGCTTGCCAAGTCAGTACGCGTGAAGGGTTTGAAATTAAGGTGAGGTTCTCTTCTACTTTCGCTTCCATGCTTAACACATTACACTATATTCTCAGGTGACCGAAGCTATTCACAAAACGCGTTGGATCGTTGCTACCAAGGCCGGCGGTATCCCGCTGCAAATCCGTGATGGTACTGATGGCGTGCTCGTACCGCCAAGCTCGCCGAAAGACATTTCCGCTGCGTTTGTGAACTTTTATTCGTCAGGCAAGGATCGCCAAAAGACGGGCGAGTCGAGAGGAAACTACACTGATCGGCCGCTCGGTGGACGATGGACAGATGAGGGCGAAGGTCCAAAGGAAGAGTTGTTCAGCATTGGAAATGCAACGATGTGGCATGTACGTTCAAGGCTGTTGCCCCTAAACGCTCCTTATATAGCACTAATTCCAATCCGTATGCAGTTCTTATGGAATTCTGTCCTTGCCTTCGATACCAAGCAGATTGGTAGTCTGAGCAACAAGCACGTCGAGCTGATCAAGCGTCTTGGTCTTGGGGAAGGTAGAAGGGACTTGTCACACCTCAACGGACAGAGAGTGTGGGATATGCTCAAGGTTGGCAAGGATGAATCCAATTAATGATTGTGATTAGATGAGTCCGAAGGCTCGATGAGTGAATAATGGAGAATCGATGGTGTGGTGCCGTATGTGTGTATGTATATGTATTGTTAGATAAGCCTAACATGTGTTCGGAATATAAATATAAAATAATGACGAAAGCCGTTGGGTTTTAAGATAATATCTCACAAAGGTGTATATAGACGACGCATCCCCGGCTTCAATTGTGTACATTCTGTGTTTTCGAGTCACTACCTGTTGAATAAAGAAGAGTAAATTCGAGGTTGTGAGACCGAGAGAATGAAAGAAAGTGCCGAGGAATGCTTACATCGATACTAGCAACTACATTTCCCACCATTAAAATAAGGCGATTAGGCAACGGTACTTCAAGGGTAGTTTCGATGTAGGGAAGTTTAGACACCACAGATCCTTCAGCTAACCAAGAGCGTGTTAAAACTGTTGGCTCAGTAACGAGCTTGACCCTACTCTTGAGCGATGAATCGTCTGTTGCGCTAGAGAATAGATACAAAAATGCACTGTCACGCATTTTAGGATTGTATGAAAGGTTGACAGAACTTGGTGTAGCGCTCGGATACGACAAGACTCGAGCAAGCGCAGATGGTGCAAAGTCTATAATATGTCGCGGAAACAGAAGTCGCGAGCCCTCTCGATTACCCCACCAATGCCTACGGATAAGATCACGTTGCCATGAAGTTGATGCGAGTGGATCATCTGAATCTAAGTGGGCATCGGCATCTTCGTCAACACCAGCGGCCACATCAACCCATCGTGTGCGACGCTCACCCCAGCTCGCCCATGAGATGATGCGTAGAGGAATAGGAGGTTCGTGAAATGAATCCCTCGAGTCGGAGTTTGCTTCTGCGACACGAAGAAAAGGAAGAATAGGAGTAAAAAAATCTGCCTTGTGAATTAGTGGTTCGTCTTCTCTCTTGCCTTCTGAGGCCCGCATTACTATCTGCAGAGTAACGTGAACTACCCCTGCTCGCGAATCTGGGCGGAATAAGGAGTTCGGGTTAATTTCCTCGTGCCCTGTCAAGGAACGGATATTTTCTGGGCCTTCGAGGATCCCCCCTGGTGGTTGCTTGTTGCTCGCAAGCACTGATATCACGACTCGCACGTGAGAAACTATAGGTACTACGCGCGGAAGCTCAAATATTGCCAAACGATCGACCTTGTGCGAAAGCTTTAAACCGTGTTTCCAAGGGTACGTGGTGTCTAAGCCTCGAAGAACACATAATTCGATTGACGGGACACCTGAATCAGTATCACTTTGTCCGTTGATGAATGTCACCTCGTTCAAGAGAGTAAGAGTCAAGTTGCCATATAATAGTCGCCTATCTCGAAAATGATAATGAGACGCAAAAACGGACATGATTTGACCGGTCCTCCAGTCAAGGAAGACATATACCGCATGATCTCTATCTTCAAAGGAAACCAACAACGTGTGCCCGAATACTTGTCCGTTGCAGCTATAAGGAGGCCCATAGTCGGGCCAAGCTTCCTCTGGTGCGGGAATAGTGGCGTATTCTTGTTTTGCAAGCGGATGTAGTAATCCAGTAGAAATAGAATAAGCCGTGAACATAAAATCCCACTTCCAAATTGGATGTGGACGGCTGATGCAGCCGATGAGAAGATCTTGTGATACGTCGACAGCATAGAGATTTTTGGTTCCATGCGGAATAGCACGTGCTTGAGTGCGAAAAACAGGTTTTCCTTCTGAAGATAACCGAGGACTGTTTATGTAGAAAGTGTCACTGCATAAAAATGTAAAATTGAGTTGGAAGAATTTTCTTTCATCATACGAGCTTTGCTACTAACTCCGGATTTAAGCCTTCTGGAACATGCCAGGGCAATCGTGGAGAATAAACCAGCATCCCGTCATCCAACAAGCTCCGACTATGTCGCAGAGGGCGTGGGCAAACAGCAATATCATATTCTCGGAGAACAGAAGGCAACCACCTTTGGTGGCAGAGTTGGTGAAGGAGAGCCAAACGAGCCTCGAAACTAAGATGACTCATCCCATGGTCCACGTGCTCGGAGTAGCCGCTGGTTCTAAGCTCTATCTTATAGTTGAGAACGCTTGATCCGTCAATGGCCGACCGAAAGACTGTCGAGACCTGCAGCAGGAGTGTGCACCAAGTGCAGTTTTTGTCAGCTCGCTCTTCTATCAAATCTTATACAAGGAAAGCGCTTAGCTTACACCTCTAAGACTGACTAAATCATCTGTACAAAGCCAACAAGCAACCTCGACAACAAGTTCGGTAGGTAGAGATATAATCATTTCAATTCCTGGGTCTGTTAAGTAAAGGGAATCTACCCGGCGAGCCTGAATGGATATCAATCAGGAGTGCGAGCGAGTGGGGGAGGGGTAACGTGACTCACCGGGGTTGGGATTCACTGGGAGTTGGGACGTCTCGCTACAACGGGTCAACCACATAACTGTATAGCAAAACATCTTACACATAGCATCTTAGTAGGCCACAGATGTCTCTCCTGTTGTATATAAAAGCACAGATACGGAGGGGGAAATTACAGCCAAAATAAGTACGAAAAAAAGACTACAAAAATGAGCACAATATACTCAACCTGGATCCGACATCCTTGCTTTTCTCGCCAGCTCGTCCCGCCATTTGTGCACTTCCGTCGTGAACAAAAAACGAAGTAGGGAATGTCTGAGCACCTGCGAGTGTTATAGTATAAGATCGGTATGTATATGTGTCCGTGAGAGAAGAAAGGAAGCAATGATAGGAAAGGGATAGGAAAATGAATGGGTGGAAAACGCGCGCACTGCGCTTCCCAGCTCGGGAGCCAGGCTCGCGCGGTGGGTCAAAAGAAAATCGAGAGTGTGAAGGAGGATTCGTAGCAGCTTAAACCGCTGGTGTTCGGAGTCGGGGAGACGCTGGGGAGACGTAGCAAGAGCGGTGCCCCTACTCTGGTCCCGCACAGACGCTCGTTCGCCTCCCCTGGTGCTCGTGCCTCACCTCGCTTTCGAACTCACACATTTCTCCCATCCCATCACCCAGTGAGCAGATAACCCGGGTCCAAAAAACATGTCTTTACTTTTTATTTTTGAACTTATCTTGATGTTTACATACACGCAAACTGCGTTAGTAATAGGTTGAGTAGTATTCAAAAAAGATGATTAAGGTAGGCCGCAAGCAAAAGGGGGTAGATCACGCATCTGCTTTTTCCAGGATTCCAGCCTTCATGGGGCCTTTTGCAAAAAAAGTACCAAATAAGGACTATAGCTAAAGTTAAAACAAGTATTTTGTATCTTGTGTTTTCTTAAAAAACACCTTGTAGGGGCTGGAATCCTGGAAAAGGCAAATGCGTGATCTACCCCTTTTTGCTTGCGGTCTACATTATAAGAAAAAAATCACTACTTACATGACTTGGTACCGCTCTGGAAACATGCTTAACCGTCCCGACACCCGGTGGGTCACGTTATTTATTCGAGGCAATATGTGCTTGACTCTGATTGTACAAACTGAACTGGCAAGGCCGTCCCACTCATCGTTCTTCCGCTGCCGGTTGTCGCTGATGATGCTTATTCTCCCACCCCTCAAGGAGTTTTATGCTGATTGGCAGGTGCATCACAGTCAATTTCATGTATTCACATACACTATTGCTTTTACTGATAGGTATTAAATATCTACGGCATCGTTCTTGCAAACCTCGAGATTTCTTTTACGGGTTCACCGCTTCAATAATCACCTGCTAATCACATCACCCAGTGCCGCTAGCACAGTATCTATGTTACTAGATAAGCTTAGTATACCTCCTAGACTTGAGCATAAAAAGACTAACAAAAGCTATTGAGTATCGGTATAGGATGTCACTGAATTATCAACTGGACTCGATGAATCTACGGGTTCAACTGTGTACATTCTGTGATTGGGGCTCCCCGCCTGTTAAAAAAAGGGAGAAAATGGAGGCTTTGAGAACAATACAAGCAAAAGAAGGTAGTTGAGCAATGCCTACCTCGAGGCCAACAGCTACATTTCCCACTATCAAAATATCGTCCGCCGGCAGTGGAGCTCCAAGGGTAATTTCGACATAGGGGAGTTTGGACACCACATACCCTTCAGCCAGCCAAGAGCGTGTCAAAACTGTTGGCTCAGTGACAAGCCTGACCCCACTTTTGGGTGATGAAGTGACCATATGGTTAAAGGAGGAATCCACACTGTCATGTATTTTAGAATCGTGCGAAGGAATAGCAGAAGTTGTGGTCGTGGCTGAACACGACAAGAATCGAGCAAGCGCAGATGGAGCAAAGTCGATAATGTGTTGTGGGAACAGAAGTCGTGAGCCCTCTCGATTGCCCTGCATACGGGTGAAACGCTGCCATGACATTGATACATCGGCGAGGTTATCGTCTTCGTTAAAGTATTCGATAGCAGCAGCCCTGTCAATCCATCGCGTGCGACGCTCGCCCCAGTGTGTCCACGAGACAACACGTGGAGAAGTAGAGGGCCCATGGGATGAATGTCTCAAGCCAGAATATGCTTCCGCGGCGCGAAGGAATGGAAGAATAGGAGTGAGAAACTCTTCGTCATGAACTGGTGTTGACTCGTCTTCTCCGCCATCTTGCGAGGCCTGCATTACTATTCCCAGAGTAACATGAAGTAGCCCTGCTCGTGGATCCGGACAAAATAAGGAAGCAGGGTTGAATTTCTCGTGCTCTGCAAGAGAGTAAACATTGTCTAAGTCTTCTTGTATCCCACTTGATGGTTGTTTGTTATTCTCAAGCACCGACAGCACGACTCGTACGTGGGTGACGGTGGGTACTACGCGTGGAAGCTCGAAGATTGCTGAACGATCAATGGCGTGCGAAAGCTCCAGCCCATGCTTCCAAGGACGTTTGGTATCCAAGCGTTGAAGAACGTACACTTCGATTGACGGAATACCTGAATCGGAGTCCTCTTGCCCATTGATGAACGTCGCCTCATTCAAGAGGGTGAGGGCTGAGCTGATAGGAGATAGCCGCGTGTCCCGAAACATTTGAGGAGGTGTAAAAAGTGACATGATCTGTCCAGTCCTCCAGTCAAGAAAAACGTGCACCACACGAACCTGATCCGCAAATGAAACCAAAAGCAAGCGACCAAATACTTGAACGCGAGTATAGTGAGGCCCGCTTGCTATCCAATCCTCTGGTGCGGGAATAGTAATGTGCCTTTGTTCTGCCAAGGGATGTGGCAACCCAGTAGAAAGAGAATAAGTCATGCACGTAAAGTTCCAGTTGTAAGTAGGATGTGGAAGGTTGATGTAACGAGTGATGAGAAGATCTTGTGATGCGTCGGCAGCAAGCAAAGGCGTGATTCCATGCGGAATAGTATGTGTTTGACTGCGTAAAACAGCTTTTCCGTCTGAGGATAAGCGAGGACTATGTATATATATGAGGTCTCTACAGTAACATGTGGCGGTGAGCTAGAAGGGCCTTCTTTTGTCATACAAACATGAAGGCTCCTGACCTTGGATTTAAGCCTTCTGGAGGGTCAACCCTTCGTGGATGAGAATGAACCAGGATCCCATGACTCATCATTGCCGTTTTATATACCACCCTGGATGGACAAATAGCAACATCCCATTCTCGGAGAACAGAAGGTAGCCACCTACGGTGGCAGAGTTGGCGAAGAAGAGCCAAACGGTGTTCGATATTGAGATGCCCCATGGGATGCTCCTCGTGCTCGAGATAGCCGTTGACTCCAAGCTCTATCTTATAGCTGAGAACGTTTGAAGCGTCAACAACCGAATGAAGGAGCTTCGAAACCTGCAGTAGAGGGGCGCACCAAGTGCAAATTTGATTGGTTGATTCTTCTATCAAGTCAAACGCGAAGAAGGCCTTTGGCTTACACCTCTGAGATTGGCGATATCTTCAGCGCAAAGCCAGCAAGCGACCTCGACAATAAGTTCGCTAGGCAGAGATGTAATCATTACTGCTGCTGGCTCCGTGCAGGCAGGTAGAGGACCAGGGGAAAGGATACATCGGAGGGATTGGGTCCGGCCACAATGCTACTGAATTACCTCAGGTGCGAGTAATCATGATTTAATAAACCCTCGTCACGTGCCGAATATGACATGCGAATCGAAACGGTATTGTCTCGCTCCATACTTGCTCTGCGGTCTCAGCTTCGATATCCTCTGAGAGTCGTCAGTTCCCTTACTCCCACTTTTTTTGCAGCATAAAAGGCGACACTGTGATGTCTGCTGACGAGCCAATCTTGTATGCAGAGGATCCAACTTGGGCAGATGTAACACCACTGGAGCAGTACGAGGGTGTCACACCCCTCGCACCGATATTCTATTCTGAAGACTGTACGTCGCACGTAGAATTGTAACATCAAACTAGCTACGTAACTGAGTTTTTATCGCTGCCATGTTAGATAAGGATGCAACAGACTACTTTCGTGGAGTCGTCCAAAAGGGCGAAATGAGCCCACGCGTGCTCGAGTTGACCGAGCGCATCATTCGGATGAACCCAGCTCACTATTCAGCATGGTGCGTGTATGCTCATCGCAACCCACGAAGTGGGCGTGTACCTCGTAAATGGAGTCTGATAGAGCATACTACAGGCAGTATCGCTACAAGACTATTATGGCGATCGACTGGCCACTCGATGAGGAGCGAGAGCTTATGGACGAGATCGCGGTCAAGCATCTCAAAACCTACCAGGTCTGGCACCACCGCCGGCTGCTCCTTACCGCTCTCCGCAGCAAGTCTTCTACTCCGGAGCAGGCCAAGTCACTCCGGACAGCATATAACCAGGAACTTGACTTTATCGCCAAAGGTCTGCGTGCAGACGCCAAGAACTACCATACGTGGTCGTTCAGGCAGTGGGTGCTCGCACAGGCGGATGACCCACAGATGTGGGCGGGCGAGCTCCCGTGGATCGAAAGCTTGCTGGAGGAGGACGTGCGCAACAACTCGGCGTGGCACCATCGCTTCTTCGTAGTGTGGTTAAGTGGCGTGCACAAAGGTGAAGAGGACCGTGCGGAAGTGCTGAAACGTGAGGTATTGTACGTAGCTTAGAAAGGTCACGGCTATCAAACATTGTTACTTACGAGAGGCGGCTCTCCCCAGGTTCACGAAGGAGAAAATCAGCATCTCGCCCAACAACCTCTCCGCGTGGAACTATCTGCGCGGCGTGCTTGACCACACAGGCACACCTTACGGGGAACTCCGCACGTTTGTAGAGCCATATTCGGTCGCGCGGGAACCTGGGCCGATCGACAGCGGGGACAGCGTCGATCTCGACAACCCTCTGCCGACGGAGGCGGCAGAGCTACCTGCTCCGCCGGCGATCGAGTTTCTGGCAGAGGTGCTCGAGAAGGGCGGAGACGAAGAGAAGCAAAGGGCTGTTGCGGTACGTTCCACTTGGCTCAGATCGTTCCCAACGATACTGACGATACTTCGATCCAAAGCTGTATCGTTCGCTCGCTGATAGGCACGATACGATCCGGAAGAAGTAAGGCAATATTTAATGACAAGATTACGTGTACTGATTCAAGCTCTTATTTTTGTAGATATTGGGAACTAAGACTGCGAGAAGCTCTGGGAACTTGACCCTGGTAACGACGCATATGTGCCACTCTGTATTTGATTTGACTCCATTCCCTCTGTGTGATGGTTATTATTAGCTTTTGCTTGGCTCGACTGTTTACACTAAAAACAGTTAAGAACTAGCGGATAATAACATTGATAGAATTAAGTAAGTACCCAGGCCGCCAGTCTAGCCATACAGAGGCACAATCAAAGTGGCTTAAGCGGAGGCGGACACGAAGAAGACTAGAAACGTATGAAGGTCCGGCACGGTTGTACTATCGACTCGGAAATTAACACTGTACTTCCCTAGTGTCTAGTGTTATGAGCTGGGGGCGAGGGGGCGGGATGTTTCTCTCGAATTAGTCTGTTTTCACTTACATGGACACCGGAGAGAATCATTCACCACGAACTGGTTCGAACCTGTGTGTGGCCCCAATGCAAATGTGGTTTTGTCTCACTGGAGAAGCCAGGCCGCGGCTTCGCTGCCTTTGCGATCGCATCACGATTCCTCAGATCTATAATTTCCGTTTACACTCAAACGCTCGCTTGCAAGTAGAAACCTAAGGGCAGTACGAAATATCCGAGTGTGCGCTGAATACATGTGAGTGTGGGCGACACACGCAAGAGTCATGATCAAGAACTTGCAAACATACACACACAGCGCACTTTGCCGTACTATTTGCTCACACGGTTCAATTTCCGCAATTCGGGCTCTCAAGGTGGCGCCAACTTGACCAACTTCTGGTGAGGTAAATAATACGTATATCAGAGCGGTAAATGACCATGGGGTGATCACAAAGAATGATTGAACATGAATAAACAGGCACAGAGGGTGTATTACATATTATGCACAGCATCAATACCATTAGTAAGTATTAAGTTTAGCTGACAGCTGCACAATATGCACAGAACAATCCAAATACTCAGGTGAGGCTTGTTGATAGTGAGGTAAGATTATCGAAAGGTAATCGGAGTTGTCAGGAATAGGCATTAATATTTGCGCTAGTTGCAGTCAAGCGCAACCGGCGACGACCGAAGACTAATGGTTTGGCAGCTAGCCTAAGAAGAACTCATAGGGATGAGGCTTCCCGTTCGCCACTTGAGGCCTCAACACCTGAACGAACAAGCACCTTGCGCCCACCAAAGCCTCCCGACCGGAGGATTGCTATTAACAAAGCCGGGCAGGGCTCTATTCGCAAGGTCCACTAGTAAAAGATTCGTCGTTATTATGTACATTGAAGGAATGCCAATTCGCTCGCTAAGTGTGTCCCAAATATGGCATTGCTCAATCTCTAGATAAGCACTCGGCGACCTGATGCCCCCTAGTGGATTTTGTTTCTGCACTGCATTCCTCGTACAATGTACCAGAACCATCACGAAGGAAACGACCTGACAAGATCTATAAGCATTCAGCATCCTGATCTTTCTCGAACACAACCAAAGCTGCTTTTAGACGCAGCTTGAAGAGACTCCCGCTTGCAGATTAACCACGCCACATTTCAGTTCGTCTTCGACCACGACGACTTTCGTCTCGAGCATGACACAAGCAAAGAAGCGTGATGACAGGGGAGGGCTCCAAGCGCTTGAGTCCCTTCCCAATTCATCAGCCTGGTTTAGAGATCGCGCAGCTTTTTTTTTTTTTTGCAGTGCTGTTCAATGTTCTGGTCACGGACGCTCGCATCGGATGAAGCTATTTTTGGAGCAACTTAAAGTGCTGGTCGCTCAAGTTCTCTGCCAGCTTAAACATCTCCTTCCCCTTCCTTGGCGGAGGCATACGCACTCCACGCCGCGCTGTTCGATTTACAGCAAACTGTGGGGGACGTGCGATCGAGACGAGGAAGCTGCACACGAGCCAATCGGTGACCGATGAACGGTCGCTTGGAGCGGGCCATGGCTCTGCCTCTTCCATGCAGATGTCGCTTTTTGGACGACGTCCTCGGAGGAGCCCCGTGACGTTCGGAAAGCCAAACGGATGCCCAATACGGATTTGTGAGCGCGAACGTACGCTCGGATTGCGATTTCAGTCAGAGAGGGTTCTTCTCAGAGCGAGTGCAGAAGTAGCAGGTCTAATTCTAGTGTCAACGGACATGCACTTGCGAGTGTATGACGAAGATCTTGGCAGGCCTTGGCGTGCTAACCTTGGATTTTCCGAGGGGTCGCAGTCTTCTGTGGAGGCCATAAAAGCGAGAGGAGCTGATAAGATTGCAAGGATTGTGTGCATGGACTGGATGCTGTTTGTTTTGTTTTTTTTAAAAAAAAATACAGCAGTGCTTGAACGAAATGTTGGCTGTAGTCGCCAAGGATACCAAGCGTTCATGGTGGCCAGTGACGTGGTGAATACGTCGGAGGAAGAGGGGGAGCCACACACGTTCTCAGCTCGAGGCTGGGAGTGTGGTGGCTGTGCTGACATGACGCGGGCGCTCTTGGCCCAGGCTTAGAGCTCTCACAGCTCCGTTCGGTCGTCGGTCGCAGTGACCACATACCCTGCCTGACCGCTCGCGACCTCCACACTCCGCAGAGCCCTCCCCCCCCAGCCACATATACTCTCCCCTTTCCTCATTTAGTCTCTCCCCGTCCTTATCTCTCCCCCCTCCCCTCTCCACAGCAGTACTCGACGAAACTTTCAACCGCTTATTGATGTCTACAAGTGGCTCATTCGGGCCTTTGCTGGTAGTCGTATTTGAGGTGCGCAACTCGCGTGGGACAGCACCCATCCCTCGGTCGAACGGCATGCGCTCACACCGCCGCCCAGTCCATCCTCGAGGTCTTTTTGCTATGCGCGGCCGGCTACATCTTGGCCTGGAAAGGCATTCTCGAGAAGAAGACTCAGAAGGTGAGGCGAGCAAGGCCTCCCCGCTCTTGGCCTCTCTTACGTTCTCGTCCCAACCCTGAGGCTGACGAAAATAAATAAATAAATAAAAAACAGCAATTGAACCGCATTAACGTGTCCATCTTCACGCCTTCCCTCCTCTTCTCCAAAGTCGCCTTTTTCTTGTCTCCAGGTGCGTCTCGCCCACAACTCGTCCGTGACCCAACTCTGACCTTTGGTCGTAATCACCCCAGATAAGCTGAAAGAGCTATGGATCGTCCCCTTCTTCTTCTTCATCACCACCGGCGTCTCCATGTCCGTCGCCTACGTCCTCGGATCCGCGTTCCGCCTGAAGCGCTCCCAGCGCTCCTTCGCCATGGCCGCCGCCATGTTCATGAACTCCAACTCGCTTCCCATCGCGCTCATGCAGTCCCTCGTCGTCACCGTGCCCGACCTCAAGTGGTACAAGCACGACACCAAGAGCGAGATGATCGGCCGTGCCCTCACCTACCTCGTCCTCCACAGCACGCTCGGCATGGTGGTGCGTAGCTCTGATGCCTATCAGGTTCTCCCCTTATCTCTGACCTTTTTTTTGTCTGCTTGCTTTGTCCGTGTGTAGTTGCGTTGGAGCTATGGCGTACGCCTTCTGGCCGCAGCCGACGATGACGTCGAAGTGATCCCCCAAGCCGAAGGCCTCGACAACGGCCTCGACCGCCCACTCGACACGCCCACCATCGACCGCACCGAGACCGGCTTCCCGCCCGCTCCGTACGAGCCCCGCCTCCAGCAACACCAACAGCAACAGTCCTACTCCCAATGGCCCGCGCCCGACCCAGCCACGCCCGCGGGCGACGTCCCTCCCCGGCCGACGTACACAGGGCCGCCCATCCTCGTCCACACACCGTCGAACCGGCTCCTCCGTCCCGGCACGAGCCGGCGCTCGACGGGCGTCTTCCACTCCTTCCCCAACTCGCCCGCGCCGACCCCACCCGCCGGTCTGCCCTCTATCCCGCCTACGCCCTCCCAGGCCTCCTCGGCCTCGTCCACGCGCGCGGGAAGCCCGGACCACTCGGACGAGTTCGGCCGCCCGGTCCACCGGGAGGTGCGCGGGCCGTCCGCCTGGCGCCGGTTCAAGCGCCGCGCGCGCACCGCGTGGGCGACGTTCAACGACTTTATGACCATGCCGCTCTGGGCGGCCGCGGCGAGCTTGGTGGTCGCGCTCATCCCGTCCGTGCAGCACGCGCTCGACGCGCACTTCCCACCCGTGAAGAACGCGCTGAACGCGGCCGGCCAGTGCTCGATCCCCGTCACCCTCATCGTCCTCGGCGCGTACTTTTACACCCCGCCCGAGGAGCAGAAGGGCCAGATCCGGCTCGACGGTGCCGAGGCGGACCTGCACGCGCACGGGACGGCGGACGAGGAGAGCGCGAGGGTGGTGAAGCGGATGTCGCAGGTGAGTCTCGTGGGCAGCGTGCGGTCCATGTTCCGGCTCGACCACCTCAAGGGCGCGCACCACCAGGACGAGCACTCGGCGCTGCTCGCGCCCGCGAACGACGCGGCGCGGCCTGGGGAGACGAAGACGGTCATCGTGGCGGTGTTGAGCCGGATGGTGGTCACGCCGTTGTTGCTTCTGCCTGGGATGGCCCTCTCGGCGTACTTTGACTGGCACCAGGTGTTGGAGGAGTGAGTACCATATGGGGTTGCCTTCTTTGCCCGTCTGTACGTACGCTGACGAACGTTATCCACAGCCCGGTGTTCGTCGTGTCGAACGTTCTCCTCATCGCGTCACCGCCGGCGCTCACGCTCGCGCAGGTACGCATCGAATCACCCAGTCTGTTCGTGATGTCTGACCCTTCGCTTCCTTAGATCACCCAAGCCGCCTCGGGCGACGCGTTCGAACGCCTCATCTCGCGCACGATCTTCTGGTCGTACTGCATCGTCACCCCGCCGTCGACGATCCTGTTCGTCGTCGTGGGGCTCATACTGTCCAAGCTCTAATTTTCCTGACAAACCAGAAAACGCACGTGTTATAGACATGCTTTCTCTATGCTTTCAGGACGTCTGCTTCTTTATAGTAAACCCCTTTTTTTTATGTCGACTTGATACCTCTTTTTCTTTCTTTCGAATATCTGCTGTGATACTGTCCACGTCATAAATGTGTGTTTATTACAGCTTCCTTACATCTAGTGTGTTATGTGCCCGACGCTTGAGCGACCGTTTCGTGGTTATAAATACATGAGCCCAGAGAGAGAGAAAACCAAAAAAAGTCGTGGGTTGTTATTGTTGTTGTCTAGCGGTGCGAACTGGCTCGCCGGGCGCTACTCGTGATCGGAATGAACGTCTGGTCGCAATTTGGCCCAAATCAGCCACAAAGAGAGAGAAAAAAAAAACTCAAACGGCACTCTAGCGGGAGTGGCGTGACCCCACACTCACCGTCTTCGTCGTCATCGCGCCCTGCCCTCCCACGTTGGCGGCCATGGCCATCCCGTACGCGGCGACGAACGTCGGGTCCGCCCACGGCTCCGGACCGACGGAACCCGACAGATTGGTGATGGTAGAGTGTTGATGGCGGGACTTGGGCTGTGGCGGGGCTGCCGGTGCGGGCGCGTTCCGCGCGAGTACGCCGAGCGTGGTCGTGGCGGGTCGCAGGGGCTGCCACTGGCTGGTTTTCGCTGCGGGCGCTTGTTTCCGACCTCCGGAGGTGGGTGAAGATATGGGGTTGGTAGTAGTGGTCGTGGTCGTGGTCGTGATGGAGGGCATTTCCCAAATACTGCGACGAAAAGAAAATGAAGAGGGGGGGGGATACAAGTTGTTACACAAGCGAGTCGCTTAGGGCG
>JAZHGK010005942.1:0-17807 GCA_037855215.1 Waitea zeae
CTCTCTCTCTTACATCTCTTCTTTCCGTTTCTCTCTGTTGATATTATCCAATGACGTATGCCTTCAGAATGGTAGAGGATCTATGTACATTAGCTACACGCGTAAGCCACCCATGCCATCCTTTCTATGATGGACATCCCGTGTGATATGGCAATGATTTCTTCCCTGAATAAACATGGAAGTCTGACTTCCTGTTATCTCAGCCTTCGCTCAACCAGTGATTGACAATGCAGATACCAACATATCTATAGCACGCAGGATACAAAAATTACAGGAGTATTTGACATTTCGATTGATATAATCTTCTTCCTTTTCTTCTGCTGACACACAAGAGAAACCCACGAGGCGTTGCGCTTACTGGGCACCGTCCTTCTTGGCGGCGTACGCGAGGAGGTCGCAGACACGGCCCGAGTAGCCCCACTCGTTGTCGTACCAGGCGATGAGCTTGACGAAGTTGTCGTTGAGCGGGATACCGGCCTCGGCGTCGAAGATGGACGAGTAGGAGGAGCCGATGAAGTCGGTCGAGACGACCTTGTCCTCAGTGTATCCGAGGATGCCCTTGAGCTCACCCTCGGACGCCTCCTTAATCGCTTGCTTGATGTCTGCGTACGACGCCTTCTTCTCCAGGCGGACGACGAGGTCGACGACGGAGACGTCGAGTGTGGGGACACGGAACGCCATGCCGGTCAGCTTGCCGTTCAGGGAGGGGATGACCTTGCCGACGGCCTTGGCCGCGCCGGTCGAGGAGGGGATGATGTTGTTGTTCACCGAGCGGCCGCCGCGCCAGTCCTTGTTCGACGGGCCGTCGACGGTCTTCTGGGTCGCGGTGGTGGCGTGGACGGTGGTCATGAGGCCCTCGACGATGCCGAACTTGTCGTTGATGACCTTAGCGAGGGGTGCGAGGCAGTTGGTCGTGCAGGACGCGTTCGAGATCTAGGAAGCGGGCACGGGATCAGAGACGGAGATGGGATGGGAAATTCGGAATCAGGGTTCGGGACGTACGACGGTGTACTTGGAGTCGTAGGCGTCGAGGTTGACACCGCAGACGAACATCGGCGCGTCCGCGGAGGGCGCGGAGATGACGACCTTCTTGGCGCCACCCTTAAGGTGAGCCTGCGCCTTCTCGACGGTGGTGAAGACACCCTAACGTAATCAGATAATTGAATCAGCACACATCTCATCAGACTTCCGAGCCAAGCCGATGGTTTTTTAAGACTACGCACAGTCGACTCGACGACGTAGTCGGCGCCGTTCTGGCCCCACGGGATGTTTCCGGGGTCCTTCTCGGCGTAGACGGTGATGGGCTTGCCGTCGACGATGAGCTTGCCGTCCTTGGTCTCGACCGTGCCCTTGAAGCGGCCGTGGACGGAGTCGTACTTGAACATGTAGACCATGTACTCGAGGTCGATGAAGGGGCTGTGAGAGAGTGTATGGTTTTAGCACGACCTTTCAGAAGAACAGTGGCCAACACGCACTCGTTCACCGCAACTACTTCGATGTCGCCGTGAAGGATGGCGTTACGAAGGACGATACGGCCAATACGACCTGTAGTTAACGGGAATCGTGAGTTTTTTTTTGTTTGGTTAATTCCACACATTTATTTGTGCGTCAAACACGTACCGAAACTGCACAAATGGTAAGAGTAGGCAAGATCGATGTGAGCAAGCTGGCGAGACTGGAAACACGGCACATGGCGCATCTAAACACATACCCGTTGATTCCGACTTTGACCTGTGTGCAATATGGTCAGCCCTGACAGAGTCATACGTCTATGTGCTGACAAGCTCTGACGTACCATGGTGGATGTTTCGTAAAGTGTAGAGGAGGATATGTAGAGGGAGAGAGGAGCTGAGCAAAAAAGGCGTTGCGGATGGGATGGGGTGTTTATATAGGGTCCGCCCCCACCCGGCTTTGATAATCTCATCGGACAGACGCTACCGCTTTCGTCATTCCACCCACCGGCTTCAGAGCCGCGCCATAGCGACTCTCTTCGGCCCTAGCCTAACCTCGGAGTGGCGATTGTTCGCCCTAGAACCCAGACACGTTCGACGCGCCCTTCGAAACCGAGAGTCAGCCGCAAGAGAAAATTCTGCGATAGAAAAAGAAAAAAAGCGTCCCCGGCTCCGGCGCAACCTGGGTTGCGTCTCGCCCCGGCGTAGATAACCATGCGCCCAAACGTAGATCCGCCGCCGTCTCGTTCCGTTCGCCGATGGGGGCACTGCTGCGGCTTTCTCAGCATATATATGTTACGCCTACCATTTGTTCGATCGCCGGTGGTGGTGAGTCAAAGCTATAACCAGGGATGAAACTCGTCTCGTCTGCGATTGCCGTAGGCAGAGTTACCGCAAGGTAGTGTGGATCCTTACTACGCACTGATTGCTCGCTCGAGTTACCGTTCAAACGTCGTCAGCTTGGCTCGGATTCCCATCTTTCCATTTGGGCCGCTCTTGGGGCGCGAACGCGGTCCAATCGCGCGCGGAAAAAAGGAAAGACTCAACCGTAACCCAGACCACACTGGTGCGGTCGCCGCGATCCTCGTGGGATTGGCTGGGGGAGGCAAACACCCGAGCTCTCGCGGCCGACGCATCCCGATTAGTGGATGACAGCGCGCATCTTTGCCTTTTCCCCCCAAAGAAAAAAAACTTCGGTCGAGTCACAGCAAACAAAAAAAAATCGCCGAGCGAGAAAAAAATAATAATCAACGAGTGGTCTGATATTTATCAGTAATAGCTAATAGTACAAGTCGCGAGATGCGCGTTAAAAGAACACAACTTATCAGCGAATGATACACGTAGGGTAGGTTGGGCTTGGGTTACTTCAAACAGGACAAAAACGGACAGCTCTTCGAAATGTGTGTTTGTGGTTTATCCGAGTGCGTTGATTGGTCTATTCATGGTTTCCGGGTATGCCGCGCCAGGTGGCGGAGATGAAGGAAGGCGTGAGAAGGAATGGATGTGCGTGTGTGTGAGGTTGGTCCCGCAGATTGATAGGCTGCGACGGTGTGGCCTTGAGCGGACGCCTTCTGTTCACGCCTTGGTCCGTCCGAACAAAGCGGGGCTTGAGCCATAGGGTGGGAGTGCCTCAACAGGACGGTTGATCATGTACCTATCCGGCCCCACGCACACATCGTCAGCGAGCTGTCGGAAACCAAAGCAGCGGGACGCTTCGAACTCACCCTCTCTGAGCGGCGGCCTTCTCGCCCTGGCGGCCAAAGCCCAAGCCGCTAAAGTTCGAGCGTTCCGAGGCGCCGGTGTGGTCCCGGCGGAGGCTCTGCACGCTCTCGTTGCGCGAGTGCTGGCGCTTCTCCATCTGGCTCGCGACGAAGCCGCCGAAGCGCTCGGCGGCGTCGACGACGTCGATCTTGTGGCCGGCCACGTTCGCGGTGGGGAGGATGTCGCGCGCGCGCTCGCGCCAGGCGAAGATCGAGCGGCGCTCGCGCGCGGTCCCACGGAAGATGAGGCCGATGAAGAGTGCGTTCACGCAGCCGATGCCGAAAACGAACCAGGCGGCGACGAGAGCGAAGGTGTCCGAGTGGTGGGAGAGCACGGCGGCACCGAGTCTGTTTTTTTTTTTTTTGTGATTTTGGGTCAGTCAACAGGAGACTGTGATAGTTTGGAAAACCCTTGTCCCTGGGCGAGTCACTTACAGACACTGGAAGATTCCGAGCGCACCCAGCCCAAAGTCGCGGCCCAGAACGGGGAAGAACTTGTCGAAGAACGCGGAGGGCCAGCCGAACTCGGAGCAGATGAGCACGATGACCTGGAAGATGATGAACAGCCGGTTGACGACGGCCCAGAATGCGCCTGCAGTCTGGTGGGGGACTGTGCTGCCACTGTTGGACGGGAAGCCCGAAAAAAAAGGGGGGGGGAAAGAAAAGAAAAGAAACAGACGGAACTCGTGGTTAACACGCGTGTTCTGGTGGCGGTGGAAAAGGGTTCGAATGGACGCACGCGATGTAATCGTTGGTCTCCTGGACGATGGTGGTGTTAAGACCGTGCCGTTCATCGACCATGAGTTGATTCACGGCCTTGACGTCGTGGACCATGGTGTAGAGGCTGCTGGCGAGCATCAGGAGCAGAGAGACGATGCTCAGCACACGGATAATGTTGAGTCCGATGAAGACGTCTGAGGGTTAGGGCGGACGATGAATAAGCATCGAGACGCATCACACGTGTTAGCACTCACAGCCCCGAGGAGGAATCATTGTCGATCAGTTGGTGGATGAAGATAACGGGTGTAGGGAGTGTGTAGAGCGGAAATTGCAAGCAAGAATGCAGAGCGAGTTGGTGGCAAGTCGATCGAAACGCTCCAGGCGGAGAAAATAAGTGCGTTTAATCCACGGCAGACACTGTTTGCACAGTCTTGAGGGGAAAAGGCAGGCGCGTGGTGAAATGAAAAGAAGAGAGAAAAGAAAAAAAAAGACCAAGACTCGCGTCCAGCAAGTCAAGGCCGAGGAGAGAAAGTCGACGGGATGAGCAGCAGTTGGTGGTGGTGGTTGAAGACACGGTTCGGTTGTCGTGCTCCACGGGATTATGTAGGATTTCCACAAGGGCCGCCAAGCAACCGCACGCGCTGCATTTTGTTCTGAGGTGGACACGTTGAGACGGAAATGGAACAATAAAGCGTTGTTTGGTGGAAAACCTCAATCCGGTAATTGTTCTCGTTAGGCGCCCGTTCGGAGACTCGGTCGAGGCCCGGGCCCTTCTCGGAAGCGCGTCCCCATCAGCCTTCCGTTGTGCCTCGGGGCTGCATGGGACTTCATATTCGAGGACAGCACCCTTGTGTAAACGTGAGGTCGCTCCGTTGTATGAAAAGAGGGCAGACGTATCAAGCGAACAGCCAGCTGAGATGGAGGTCTGAGGCTTGATCGGAGCTAGCCAGATCCCACTTCGGGTAATTTTTTTTAATATGTAGGCTGTAAGTTTATGAGAGAGTTCACTATCTTGACATTAGCATCTGGGCATTACATCGAAGTCGACTAGGTATCACAAATGGGCGTTAGGGTACTGTCCCTGGTTACATGGAAGTGACTCAAGAAAGAAGAAATTGTGGCAACATGCCTGTTGAATAGAAAAATGGACCAACCAGGGGCCGGTTGAATGGTCCAAAGTCGCAGTGGCTGTGCAGGCTGGCCTCATCTGGGATCACAGACAGCCGACGGCAGAGGCACAAGTTGCCGTTTTTTTTCTGGTGGAGCTCCAGCTATCGAACTCAGCTGTAGTCCGGCGGCGGAGGCAGCTTGCTATCACCAGAGTGGGACTGGCCGTTGAGCGTTTCTGTTTGTCCGTCGTGGGCGCTCAAACCCGGGCCGTGATAGTGGCGATGGCCTCCAAGCATGTACCAAAGTCTGAATGAACGAGATGCTGATCATCAGCAAAGGAAGGAGAGAGGGAAAAAAAAGGTAGAGACGAATCCGAAGCCAACTTACCCGGAGAGGATGATGACGCCGCAGGTGATGACGGACGCGTAGTTCATGTTGTCCTTGTCCACCGGGCGCACGTTCGGGAGCGAGAAGAGGACGACGACGAAGCACGTCCACACGATGCAGATCACGTTCGCCGACCAGCCGAGCAGGCCGTCGCCCATGTAGAACGGTCCGGGCTTGAACGTCACCTCGGGGTGGTTCCGGAACCAGCGGCGGAGGAAGATGGGGATGATGTACGACGAGTCGAGCGCGATCGCGCAGAGGGAGAAGATGGCGTTCGCCGCGATCGGCGAGGCGAGGTCGAGCAGGCCGGGCAGGATGCAGACGACGGTGTTGGCCCAGATGGCGCGCAGGGGCGTGCCGGTCCACTTGGAGTTATAGCTGAGCCAGCCGTTGTCGGGGAAGCCTGTGTGGAACGTTCGTTGGTTATTATGGATCGTGATAGAGGATGCAGTAGAGAGTGCATACCGCGGTCACGGCTGAAAGCATAGACGGTACGAGAATTGGCTTGGAGAGCGGTTTGGACAACGAAGAAGGCCGTGAGACACACGAACGTCTTAAAAAACATAAGTTCGTATTAGCCACAGAACGGGATGTATTAGCGGGAAAATCTCTTACCCAAAGCACCAAAGCACCAGCCTTGCCGAGACGCATGGTCATGATTTCCAGGAACGCGGAGTCTGAGGCGCCAGGCAAGTTCTCAAGAGGGCCAGAGCAGAGCACTACCACAGCCGGTCAATTTTAGGCTTTGGAAAAAGAAACAAAGTCTGATCAACGCACCCATTACGATGTTCAGCAACCAACCAATGAGGCCGGTGCCGATGACGGCAATGAAAATTGCACTGGGGGCTGGAAAAACAAAATAAAAAAGGTGAGCGTTCGTCCACAAAATCGGACCCTCGGCTCGTGGCCGGCTGACACTTACCCGCATACGCCGCACGGCGTACCTCCTCGCTGATGTGCGCAGTCGCGTCGTAGTCCGTCATCGTCCATTGGACGGAGAGCAGGCCGAACAAGAAGGCGATGCCCGTCGGCCAGGAGTGAATGCCGTCAACGGAAGTGCCGTTTAGGATGCCCTGCGAGCCAAAGACGTAGTTCGCGGCGTGCATCTCCGAGCGCGGGGTCTTTGCGAGAACGCAGATAATGATCACTGTGAGAAATCGAGAAGGGAGAAGAGTGCAGGGTGAGAAAAAAAAAACGAGAAAATGTAGATAGGATAAAAAGAACATACAAAAGGTGGTGCCAAGGTTCACGAAAACGAATCCTTTCGTCATGTGTGCGAGATAGCGCGTTGCGAGGGAGTTCTGTGTACAAGCGAATATACATGATTGAGCGAGGGGGGAGAAAGGGGAGTTTGTGCCGAAGTAGGTGACGCACCAGAAGTCCATGGAATACCAGGAGGGCGGCAAACAGGCCGACGACTTTCCCTTCTGTGACAGTGTAGTTGCCGTCCTGCGTGAAAAACTGAGTGACGACAGCCCACTAGGTGGAATCCCTTGAAGCCCATACCTTGGCAATAACGACAGCGGCCCAAATCATCCTGGACAGACCGAATTCGGTGGAGGAGACGCCAGCGACTTGACCTATGCCTCTGTTTAGCCTTGTTTTACAAATTTCCCATAACAGACGGGACTATACCAAGAATGTTCAGCCATCCGACAACGAAGCCGATGCGCGCACGATGTTTGCGAGGGACAAGTTCAGCCGTCGCGGTGTACCTATACGTGACAACGTCGGTGTCAGCATCAAATTTACAGATAGACAGCGCTTGACAGCTTGGACGACTCCCCCCCCCTGCCCTCCGGACGCCGGTAGCCAGACCGACGAACGTGCGTGCGACAGCCAATAGGAAGGGTTCGAGAGAGAGAACGACCGAAGAACTCCCCCCCCTCTTGTTAAACGCGACACTCACAGTCCGCCACAGGTAGGGAACGCGCTGACGATCTCAGCAATACTGGCGCCGAGCGTGAAGCACATTGACGCCCCGAGAATCCAACACCAGGTAACCTACAGCACGGTCGTGAGAACATGGGCCCTTCTGGTAAAATGAAATAGTGGCTTATGACGCACCGACGCAGGACCGCCCAACAACAAGGGCGTGTTGAAGGTGGTGGCGATACTCGAGCAGAGGCCCTGGATTACAGAGAGAAAAATTCACGGTGAATGCCTGGCAGTGCCTATTGTCGATAAGCCCGTACCATTATGCTGAACGCAAAGCTGATCTACGGGGGATGTCGAAAAGTGAGAAGTCTGAGTGACAGTCAAGCAGATGGCAGGCTTACCGTAGCCAAGTTCGAAAACTCGCGCTTGAACGAGGGCTTGTATCCCAGCGCGGTGAGCTCCGCATCGTCTTCGTTGAGGGTGGGAGAAATTGTGCGCGCAGCGTCGGCGACGTCGGATTTATCGAGCGACATAGTTCACGTGCGGTCGTTCTCCCCACAGAGAGTCGCAGGGGTGGTCGTGTGCAGGCTGGAGGTGGTGGAAGGGGTAAGGAAGGAAGGGGTCAAGTTTTGCGAAGAAATATTAATCATGGGCAGCCAGAAACGCACCGCACGGGCCCCTGGCCTTTCGTTTGCCGGAGGGAATGGACCCGGGTTACGCCCTCCCCCCCCATCTCTCTGGCACCGGCGCACCGCGAAGAAGCAGGGTCGACACCCCGGTCCTCGATAAGATAGCCTCCGGCTCTCCAACTCCCGCCAGCGAACTCCCTCGCATCCTCTCCCCCTGCCAATCCCCATCAGGCGCTCTCACCCAGCATCAGCTTCTCAAAATCAATTTCTGAAGCGCGGTGACGTCTTTTCCAGCTTCCACTCATTCCTGGGGGAGAGGGAGAGAACGGGAGAGAGCCCGGTCTGTCCGCCATCTTCCACACCACATGGCAACTTCCGTTTATCCACCATCACCACCCCCTCAGGCGCCAAGGGTTCTTTCAAATTATCAGCCAGTCCGTGGCGCCATCAATCACACAACGCGCTGGCTAGCGCCACCGTTGAACAAAAAAGACCCTCCTCGTTCGCCCGTTGTTTCCGTTGACGGGTCGGGATTGCGTCGCAGCAATTAGTACCAGTGCAACCTACAGAGCTGTCAGAGAGCCCATTACCAACGAACTAAACATTGCTTGATGTGCGTAGTAACTATACAGTAGCTTGAGGGCTCATTGCGACTTTCTGATAAGGTAACTGCGATACAAAGGGGTGAAATTGCGGGAGCGAAGATCCTTTGTCATGGGTATAGAAGAACAACTCAACTTCGTCAAAATCGTTCAAGGAAATGGGGTCCTTGCGAGCTACCCTACACATTCCACAGAAAATGCACCTCAGATTACATAAAAACTACACTTATGCCGATACAACCCTACTGCGATAGAATACGGATGAACTGTTTTTGAAGAGAAAAAAAAAAGACATCACATCCCGCTTCCCCTCGCCTTCTCACGCTTGGTGTGGGCACGCATCGTCGCGTCGCGGCGGCGCCGCAGTTCGCCCTCGTACGCGCTGCAGACATATTTGACGTAGTCCACGCCGTAGAGGTCTCTGGCAGCGACTAGACGGTGGTGCAGGGTTTCGAGGTCGGAGAAGGTCAGCAGGGGCGGGACGTGGTCGTCTGCCACGAGCGTGGTGGTCGTCAGCCTCACCAACGGCCGCGCGCTGTCCTCCAGCGTGGTCCTGGTCGACCGCATCTGAAGTGGCTTTGGGGGCGTCCGTACCGAACGTGGCGGGTAGCGCTCGACGAACTCGCGCAGGTGTTGCAACGCGCGATCCGTGTCCTTGATACTGTGATAACACGTCAGCCAAAGCTGCTGTAGATGCGGTGTGATGCGAAAGGGGAGGGAGGAGCTTACAGAGCCAACGCACGTATCCTCGCTGCGTGAGCACGTTCGACCATCCGAGCACTCATCCCCTCAACCTGGCCCTCAGCGGAGCGGGTCCGCCAAGCCCGTTCGGCGGGTTCCCACTCGGCCCAAATCTCGTTCAACCACTCTTTCACGGCACTGCGCTCCGGGCCGCGACGCGTGTTCGCGCACCGCTCGAGCGCCTCTACAAAGCTGCGCGCGTTCCGTCCACCCGACCAGGCGCGCGACTCGTTCCAGACGGCGCGACAGGCCTCCGTCCGTGTGTGGACATAGTGGACGGAAAGATACGAGTTGATCAGTCTTGGCGTCAGCCGTACCTGGGCGAACGCGGTGCGCGTCGGATCGGTGTCAGCGTGGGCAGAGGGCGATTTTTGCGCCTCGAGCAATCGGGAGAAGAGGAAAGTGGCCTCCGCCAGGGCCTCCAGGCGGGTCTGAGGCACGCTATTGGTGAAGTCCGCGTAGCTGGTGATGCTGGGCAGATAAGGTCCGCCTCCATCAGAACTCGGTCCCGCAGTGTCGGTATCCGCATGGACGGACGGAGTCGGTTCCGGCGCCCCTGGGGCCGAAGGTAGACCACCAGTGGAAGCCTCTGTGGCAGACTCCGTCAGTGCAGCCTCTTCGCCAGGAACGCCCTTGGGCCCCTTCTCCACAACCTTGGCCATGGTCCGCTTGAACGGCGGTCTGAACGCGGCGTAGGCGTGGAAGACGTGCATCATTGTCTCCTCATCCACCACCGCCCGCTCCGTGCTCGCCAGACCCGACTCGGCTTCCCACGCGCCCTCCTGGACGGCCCGGACCATCTCGGCGAGAATCCAGCGGACGCGGACGAGGTCGCCGATGCGCTTCGCGCCGTCCAGCAGCGCCCGGCACATCGTGCCTGTGGGCACGAACCGCGGCTGACCGCGCGCGTCGCGCCAGCCTTCGAGGCACTCCCCAGCGAGCCGGAACGCCTCCTCGACATAGTGCCTCTCGCCTGAACGCGCACACGCCTGCACGACCACCTCGTACGCCGCCATGGTCGGCTCCAGACCCGCGTCCACCGTCATCTCCGTCCAGAGGTCGAGCGCGCGCTCCGGCTCGGCCGTCGTGGCAGGCGAGAATGGGGAGGGCCAGTCTGCAGGGGCGCACGCCCGGATCATGAGGGTGTAGAGGTGGACGTCGGGATTGGGGTGAGCGACGTAGCGCATGTGAGCGAAGAGGTCCCAAGCTTGGGCACGAGCGAGAACGGGCGAGGCGAGCTCGGCTGGAATGTCCGAACCTGGGTCTGGGGAGCGGACGGAGTATAGGGAAGTGAGCAGGCGAGAGTAGGTCTTCATCGGTGCAGGTGTCCCCTGTTTTTCATACTCATGCAAAACGCTGAGCGCAGATTGAGGAATAGTGTGGGGGGTCGCTTGTTTAAGGTGGGCCTTGACATGTAGGTCGCGTTGGTTCTCGGACGGCCTCTCTGTTATTCATTATAGATCTGTTTTACGACTTGAGCTATTGATGTACTTACCGGTGATAAACCGATTCATGAATGCCTCGACTGCAGCTACATTGCCGACGTCTGCATAGAGCCTCATTCCGCGACAGATGAGCTCATCTGTGAGGGTGACACCAGCCCTCTGTGAGACAGTCAGCCATGCATTCAAGACGCACAAAAATAGCTAATACCTTCATGAGGTCAAACGTGCGCTCCATTGCTTGTCCATCCTGCTCTTGGATAGAAGCAACGACCAAAGCATCCCATTCTTGGCTGGCGATAAACCCAGTAGGTAGGATTGAGGGAGAGGTAATGGATTGGATGGCGTCGAGGCTGGAAATGATGGCTTCGATGCGGTTGAGGACAGCGGTCCGAGTTGACGAGATCGCCTCGGTCGAGATCGGTGGGATCACAGCAATGGAAGCAGCAGCATGGTCACGAAGTCGCTGTGCCAAGGAGGCAACAGGCGGCGTTGAGCTTTCTGACTGAAAATTAGCAACCAAGCGAGTGTGCAAGCCTTGCAGTATGTCCTCGTAGCGTTCTGGCTGTACTTCTATGGATGTTGACGATTTAGAAGTAGCATCGCTGGGCAATGCCAACAAGTCCTCGTAGACGGCGAGCAACTCCTCTTCCGTATACGCTAATGATGAACTGATTGACTCCTGTGAAATGCTCAGCAACCGTTTGCACGCAAGTAGCAGAGCAACGCACTTCAGACACCTGGACTTCCCCCAATTTTTCTACCCGCCTTTCCAGTTCTTGGATGAGATTAGAATCGGTGGCTGACGAGGGTGCACGTCTTACAGAAAGTGCGCCCTTGGGCTTCTGTACCCTCCTCTTCCTGAGTTTTTTTTTCTTCAGTCAGAGCGCATGTAACAACGAAGTTATGGTACGTACCGTCGATAAAGAGAATTTGAGAGCTGATCGTCGGAAGGGCTTGGTGGTGCCGTCTGCAGAGCTAGCTGCTGCATGAAGCGATGCGTCATATGTGGCAATCGGGAGACTGCATAATGTGTTGTGCGTAGCCAGGAGACGTCAAGTAAAGCAGGAGCCAAGCGCGCGTGCGACATAGTAGGCGGCGGTGGAAGGACTCGGCAGCGGTGAACCAAAAAAGTGGACATCTGGCACCGGAAATTCGGGCGCACCAGGACCCGCGTGGATCTCGGAGGCCGTGACCCAAACTTCCACCGTCCGCCGCTCGTGTCGGTTTATTAGGTACCCAGAAACCGTGCGCCTCTGGGACGCTTTTGATACGGTGCTCTGCACTTTATCACTCCAAGCTTGACGGATGTGTCAAGACTAGCTTATCTGTTACCGTTGGTTTGTGAAGTATGCTGCTCTACGTCGTTGAAGGCTACGCTACTGCAGGTTACTGAATCGCCGCTTTTGTCGTAATCAACATTCCATCCAACACTAGTTTCGCGATGTAGAAGAAAGAAGAACAGAACCGCCATTTGCGTACTTTTTGATGACGTGTAGTACGCTTCCGAAACAGGCTTCACCCGATCAACGTTACTGTCATGCTTCAAAAGCCTAAACATGGCCTTCTTAGGTCTGTTCATAACGCCCTGTGATGCCGAGAGCTCCGGCTTCTTTGACTGTCAGGTGTGGTAACCCACAAACTTTCGAAATGGAGCTTTGCAGTTAACAGTATTGTGAATTTCATACGCGCACAAATGGATCTATCCTCAAACTCTGGCACTACTAGACCAAACACCGTGCCCAACCTCACCACTTCATCGATTATATGTTATCGTCCTCGTATTATCTGGTTTTTACGGACAAACTTTGCTACTACCCATCATTGAAAATCGATGCCAAGATGAAAGCGGCTCACCCAACTTTTTTTATGCCGGGTTCCGACTCGGATAAGCGTGAATCGGTGTTTATTTAGCATCATTTCATTTGGTGGTGCAGTCCGAGATGCTACTATCAGGATCTCTCCAGCTCCTGAGGAAAGCCGTACCCATCCCCGACAATGTCGCTAGCACTTGTATTTCTGAATCACCTTGCTCATGCGCACAGGATAAATAGCATGTCGAATCCTACCACGAAGGACACCAGCTACCCGCCTCATACTCGCAACCCAAGCATGTACTTCTCTCGCGCGTTCGCTCTTCTCGTTGCTGCAGCCTGCACCGTCTTTGGCGTACAGGCATCTCCCGCTCCCTCGGCCAGGTCGGTGACGTCATTCGTTGGCCAGCGAGTTGCATGGAGGACAGACTTCAATGTGACCACCCTCATCTCTAACATCGAGGCAGAGATTCGGAAGGACCTATACAGTTCTAGCAACATGGCGGTCACCGCCAAGACTCGTGTCGAGTTCGAGACTGCCGTAGACAAACTTTTGGGTCCGACCGACTTCATGTAGGTACCTCAAAGGACGATACTCACGCGGAGCGCTGAACCTCGCTTTACTAAAGGTACTTTGACGGTCGTGTTTTTGATACTTGGATGCATTTCTACATGAGCAATCCGGCCATCATGCGCATTTATGTCATTGGAAACCCTATCGTAAGCTTTACCGACTCTTTTTGCATGAACGAATTGGTCTAAATATGCCAATTTTTAGATCGCACAGACCATGGCTGTTCATGATCCATCTGCCCCCATGCATGTCCCCCTTACCTTGATGGTCATTAGCGGGGGCGCCACAAATGAAACCACGCGAGTTGAATACGACCTTCCTAGTTCGGTTATTGCAATCACTGGTGCCCGTAACAAGCCGCTATTCGACGCCGCTAAGATACTTGACGAGAAACTCGAAATCATGGCCCGTAAGGTTACCGGAAACTGATTGCCGCGTCAAGATAGTCATGGGCTTTCACCGCCCGTAAGCTGACTAATTGGTCAGATGTGAAGCTATAATTGCTTGCTCCTATTCTGTTATATATTTTATTTCTCTCTAAGCTTTTATCAAATTAGTATTCTATATAATACAACAAGAAATCAACCAACAAGACATACAGCACTTTGTTATCAGCTGGCTTAAGCCAAGCGATCTAGCCATGTCCCCATAAATCCAAGATTAATTTATTCACGTGATGCCAAAGCCCTTTTGCTTAATTCTTTAGGAAGCTTCCGGCGTTCGGTTACAAAAAAAGCGTCACTTTGTCATATTCAAACTCTTCAGTATGCACCACGCTCTAGAGATTGATGAAATTCTCGAAACAGTACTTTTGTTTACCAGCCCCTCCACTGATGCCAGTATGGCCCGTGTGTGCAAGTCGTTCTCTGGGTTTGCTCTGAACGCGCTTTGGTACCATATTGACCATCTGGATTGCCTAAACGGGATAATTGAAATACACGACGCTTATGAAGATAAGCAACTGGTTAGCACGCATTTCTTATGTCAATTCACTCTATTTATGACCTATATCAACTAGGAACGAGGTCACTGGGAATACCGGATAAAGTCTAGGGCTATGGCACCTGCATTCTGGGAGCGCATCAACTTTTACATATCTCGAGTAAGATCTTTGGATCTCACTGACTACACCTGCCGTTCAATACTCAGAAACTTGAGAGACGCATCCGACTCCCCTGTTGTTTTTGATCGCACTCGTCAAATTACTATTATTGGGAGTGCGCACAATGGAATGAGCGCAGACGTTGCCGAGCTACATCCCCAAATCAAGGATCTGACCCTCGAGTGTTTCTGGCCCAACCCTATAATCACAAGCAGAGCTCCACACCTTACTCGTCTGTGTGTCGTAATACCAACCAAGAGGTTACTGGATGATCGTTGGGCATACATAATCAAAAATCTTCCTCTTCTGGAGGTCTATGAAGGCGGAATACCTGGCCCAGGTACTTGGCTGGCTCTTTCTCAGTTGCAGTCATTAAAAACTCTGGTTGTGCTCAGAGCAAATCTCTCACAGCAACTCTGGTGGGTTGACTCGCAGTTTAACGACACAGTTAGATGTTCTTCACTCCAAAGTTTTACTGTGGATTCCGTGCGGCTGCCACCAGTCACTCGTTTAATTCAACGCGCTCTCATCGGAACACAAGCTCGAATCATCCGCCTCACCCATGTTCGCATTGCAACTGAACACCCAGAGTCAGTAATCGAAGAGTTTGTTGGAACACTTGAGCCCTATTTGCCGAGCTTGGAGCAGCTAGTGCTGTCTATCAAGTCTCCTCGTTCAATATGGCTATCACCGATGTCCCCTTCACTTTTATCTGATTTGGGTCTCTGCACGTTACGCCGTTGCACTAATATGACTCAACTTACAGTCAAAACTACAAGCTATATTCCTATGACTGACAAGGCGTTCACTGCAATCATATCAAACATGCCACGACTGCAAGAGTTGGTATTCAACACGACGAGAATATTCTGCCAGGATGCAGACCGCCTTTCTCTACACGTGCTTAGTTTTCTGCTTTCCCACTGTCCGCTCTTACATACAATCGGGCTTGGGGTAGGATCCTCCGGGTTACCTACAAAGTTGGAGCATCTGCCTTCATCTTTCAAAGTATCCTCACTAAGAATATATCTGGTGGACGAGATAGTTGACGTTGAAAGAACTGTGGAGTTCCTGAAAGCCCTTTTCCCTTGTATTTCAGTACCAGCGATGTGTCAGTTTTATCGGCCGCTCTTCATGTGCTGCGAAAGCGTATCCAAAAGCTACCGGGCACACGAGGCAATATTTCGCTGTCGACGCCAAATCAAGTACTTAGTCATGGGATTGAAGGTAAGGACAAACCGTTCTTTTAAAGTGCTTTTGGGCTAATTTAATTGAAGCGTGATAGCCTGAGCGTCTCGTGAGTTAAGCATAAAAAGCGCACCGTCTAGGTACTATGTTGTCGCACATAGCGGTAATCAGCTGTCATGACTGCATACCGTTTGCAGTTTCACAGTGAAATTGATGAATTCACTCTAGTATTTTTGTAGTTTTTGTTGTTGCTTTCATCTTTGAACCCACAACTCACTATTGAACAAAAACAGAGTAGCCCCTCATTGTACCCTCTTCGGAATACCTGAGTCTCTCGATAGCCAAAGCAACAAATCACGTGTCGACCACACGATTTGATTGCAATCCTCCAGCTGATTCTGAAGCACCTGGGTTCTTCGCTGGTGGGAGTCATGCATCAAGCGCTTTTTATCTCAGAGATACTTGAAATAGTCTTCACTTTTACCGATTATAGAACTGATGCTCGCTCCGCTCGTTGTTGCAAGGCTTGGAGCAACCTTGCCCTGGATACTTTATGGCACACAGTCGATCGTCTCAGCAATTTTAACTCCATCTTCCTATATTATGACGCCGTTGGTACTAATGCTCTGGTAAGAAATGCTTTGTTGTCTCAAATATTTGTACTCATATTAGTATGATCGTTCAGCAATTACCAACTCGTGAGGAGATGCCCAGAATGTGGCAGCGCTTTGATAGCTACATGACGCGCGTCAAGTCTATTGACATTTCAGACTACCACAGCGTCGAGCTGTTGCACGAATGGCAGAAAAACTGCCCAGGACAGCTGTTTTCTCAGGCAACCAGGGTGGTCCTTCTGACTCGTGAAGATTATAAAACAATAGGACTCTGCTGCCTTCATGCCAATGTCCAACACCTCGAACTAGCTGATTTTACCTACCCGTTCAGAGATATTGTTCTTCGCTCTCCAAACCTGGTATCGCTCATAATACCCCATACCTGTGATTGTTCTGACAAAGAATGGGCCTATCTCATCAACAATCTACCGTGTTTGCGTCACTACACGGGGGATTTTGCGGGTCCAATCTCGTTAGAAAGCCTCTCTCGGGCTTCTTTACTGGAAAGCTTCACCCTTTATTTGCATGCTAATCACTTGCAACCAATAACAATGAAGTCTGGCTGGCAGAATCTGAGAGCCATCAAGGCTTCGGATGTATATGATCGAGTCGGTCTACAGTTTATGCTAGGCATCATACGAGAATCCAACTCAAGCAGAATTGAAACTGCTCACATAGAGGATTGGCAAACTTTTCGTCGTGGCTTGTACTATCTTATAGAGGACTGGAAAGACGTGATTGCTGCTTTATCAACACATGCGGGCACATTACGCAGCCTGATGTTTAATGTAAATTTCCAGACTTGGATATGGGAGTACAATAAGCTTGAATTCGCGGATACTGCTCAGCAAATGTTTCCAGGGTCGATTTTCAATGGACTTACGGGCTTCAACATGACTCGACTAAACATCTGCTTTTGGACTCCTGTGCTCATATCCAACGACGAATTTCTGAGCATCGTTTCACAGATGCCTCGACTGTTGCACCTCGTATTCAACCCTTCACGTTTTGTTGTTCGATCTGGGCCACTTTTGTCGCTTGACGTACTTCCCCGCCTTGCAGAATACTGCCCGCTTCTCGAAAATCTCGTATTAAGTGTAGGTGCTACCAAGCCGTCCGAGGCTGCGCCTCCTACAGGTGTTCTCGGTCGTCTATTTTTACTCCAGGTCTACCATCTCAGCGATGTTGGAGATGTGCCGCTTGTGACAGCCTTACTGTTAGCAGTCACAAATTCTTGGTGCTCGATAGATCTATGCCATCCTATAGGAGTATGTAGATGGGATACCCATTATCAACAAGGGAAGGCACACGGAATAATCGGGCTTGCAAAACGTCAAATCAAGGGGATTGTGGGGGATTTACGGGCAGCCCGTCCTGATGCGTTCATTTACCCCCAGTATAAATAAGCAAAACGTCCACGCTCAAGGCCTCATTTCCTACCAAGAGCTGGAATAGAGTGAGTTTTGATGGTCCGATGGAAAGAGAGTTGGCGAGGCTGGTGGTGTGCTTGATAGTGTACATGTATTTCAGTCGTGTCGGGTCCAGTGAGTCTATCAACGACGCGCGTTCAAAATGCTCAAGTTTACATGGTAATTGGTACTCATGTTCACAAACAGACTGTACCTAAACCTTTCCTTATTAGGCTCAAGCGTTATATGTTTTGGTGAAATTGTTGTTGTACGACTGTGCCACGACGCGAATGATGAGCAAACTTCATTGACTATCAGCACACAGGGCTGAATTTCTGATGAGCTTTTATTGGATTGGAGTATAAGGAAAACAAAGAAAAAAAAAA
>JAZHGK010005943.1:0-45231 GCA_037855215.1 Waitea zeae
GCAAAGTCAGAAGTTTACTTAGTTGAGAACCGAGGAGGGGTCGATGAGGGACAGGTACATTTTCTGTGGGGAATATCCCGAATTGATATTTCTTCGGAGAAGCCTGCAATATCTCCTACCAATATCTCCCAAGAGATATTTGGCCCTGCATGCCGTGAGAATGGCTGCTATGCAATCTGCGTAAGTTACCGGCAATAAAAAGAAGTCAAATAAAGTACCGAGTGTCAGCGAGGAAGCACCCTCGCTTCGGCAAAAGAAACACGATGCGCCCCTGCGATGCGCGGCTTCCATTACCCGAAACCTTTGCCCCCTGAATCTCACCAGCCAGAGAAAAACGCTCCGTGCGATTCGTCCAGGATCGCCTTGATAGACCAGTGCCTTTGTGGCTTGCCCTCGGAAACGATGGTGTGATGCACGACACCTAATAGCACACCTGCCAGAACTGTGCGGTGTCAACCAGGTTCTCCTCCTCCCACCACACAGTCAGCCTCTGCGTTCCGCTTCTTTCGTTCTTTCGCTCTCAACTGATGCGGAGCGTGAGGGCAATCGTTCTCGTCTCTGTCGGTTTTGGCTGTCTCTGGCTCGCATCACATGTGTTTTTTAGTCCTTCTCCGTACGACGACAATAAACGACCGGTCGCTGCTGAGCAGACTCCGCTGGAGCCTCCAACTGTCAGACCTCCAGAAGGGCTATTGCATGCGACTCCCCAAGCCAAGTTTAGAGGTGCGATCCAATTTTTTTTTTTCTGGTTTTCGAGATCACTGGTCGAGCCTGCTGACATGCTTATCCTCAGATAACCTACAGAGCGATATGAAATATGTGACAACGTGGCCATCTGCAGGCTCCAGTATGTCCTGGACTTGTCCCTTACTTTAGTATGTAGCTGACGTCCGTTCAACCCAGCCAAGTGAGTATGCTAGCAGACAACGCTCACCACTTCGCCGCTGAGATGACACCCACAACACCAGTGACTTCCTTTCCATCCTCTCTCTGATCTACATCGCGATCAACACAGACCGCGTGCCCATACTCCCGCCCTTCGTGGCGTCACACCACCTCGCCGCGGGCGCTGGCACGCTGCCCTTCGGCACCATCTACGACCTGCCCCGTCTCCGCAAGACGCTGGGCGTCCCTATCCTGGAGTGGCGGGACGTCAAAATCCTCGACGTGGACGCGGAGGAGATGCCGGTCGAGGAGATCGGCTGTTGGAGCGTGCACATGGGCCTGAGAGCTCTCGGAGGGAATCCGGTCCGCCCCCCTGCAGAGGCCTTGCTCGGTCTGGGTACGCCACCGTCACTCCGTCATCCTCTCACGGACTCTGAACAATGTCGCTCCCACCATCTCACGCCTGCCCTTCTTTGATCTGTTGTTCCGGACAGATATCTCCTACTGGCCTATTCGCAGCGACTCAAGCGTGGGCCACGACCCGCACCCGCAGACTGCCAACCTGCTTGCACTCTCTGCGTTGAGCGACGAGCGGTACCGAAATGCGACGCTCGCACGCAAGTGGCGCGACCCCGAACCGTGCACGGACAGCGGGGCCCTGATCGAGCCAGACGACCACCTGCAGTGTTTCGATTATCTGTACTTCAGTTAGTCACTCGTCGTCTTCTTTGTGCGCTCGCCGACTGTCCGTGTCTGATTTTTGTTTACGCGTCAGGCGGCACGTACGACCAGGACCAGTTCGAACATTTTTCGGGGTTTAGTCCCACCTGGCGCTGGGTGGGCCAGTTCGTGCACTTCAACCCAACGCTCATGAGTCTCGCCCGCGGGATGTTGCATCGTACATTGGGCATCTCAGAGAGCTCCAACACGCCGCCTGTATGTCTCCCAACACTATCAGCCTTCGCCTGATCTAAGCGTTTCCCCCTTGTAGTTCATAGCCGTCCACGTCCGGCGCGGCGACTTCTCTGGCTGGTGTGACGACAAGCCTCGGGACGAGTGCTTCGCCCCGCTCTCGGACTACGCCAAGAAGGCGAGTGAGATTCGCGAGGCACTTGCATCGCGCGGCACGCACGTCCGCTACATCGTCGTCAGCGGTGACGAACAGGACGCCGCCTGGTGGGCTCAGGTGACAGAGCTGGGGTTCCTCTGGGTGGACCACGCGAAGGAGGACACGGTGGGCCGGCATGGGAAATGGTGAGCACTCACCCCTCGCCTTTCCTACCGGTTTAGCTTTTGGGCTCACTTTCGCTTGCATTAGGTATCCGACCATCATCGACGCGGTCATCCAGTCTCTCGCAGTTGGACTTGTGGGCACGGACAGGTCGACATTTTCTCAGGTTTCTAAGAGGAGAATGGAGAGCTGGAACGCAGAGCATGAGTTCAGGAACGTGCGCTGGGGCAGCTTGGGTCTGAACGACTAGTATCCTCCTTTGTGCTCCATAACGAGGAGTACGGGATAATGTTCATACGTATAACTTAGCGCCGCGTAGTGCTTTATCTGTTACAGTACGGGCTCAGGATGGTCATGTTGAAACTACCTATTCTGAATCCAATAGAAGGAGCCTCTTGTATAGTCTCACAGCAAACAATGCTTGACCGTGAAGAGAACTAAACGCTGATATATTTCACGTCGTCAAGCTAGGCCCAAACAAGCTCACGACCGCCTGTTGTTGCGAACTTTGCTCTCGAGGTGGCGTCTGTCCGCAATACGCGATCACGTATTTGGAGGGGTGCCATGAGACGGTGGGCGACGGTCCAGCTGCTGGCACGCGGTGCATGAGCTCGCCCGTTTCCGTCGCAAACTGTGTGGGTTTGAGTGAGAGGGCTGCAATATATATACGAGACGACGTACAATGTCTATGGTTGTCCCTGTAGTTGCAGCTGCAACGAACTCGCCATCATATGAGAAACTGATCGCGTTAATGGGGCTCCTGCGGCGGAGGGTTGTATCAGCTATGGTAAATATGTCAATCACGTAACACGATTGACGAACTCGCATCCTGTTATCGTGCGTACACAGGTCCATTCTGACGTATCGAACAAGTTGATGATAGAGTCAAATCCGCCTGAACCGACATATCTGTCATGAAGGTATGAGTAAGACAGAAATTACCAGAAATAGTCCACAAAAAAAAGTCACCTTCCGCGAGGATCCAATGCCACAGCCTGGCAACCACCAACATGCGCCGACAAATGCTCAGGCGATTCAGCTTGAGGATTGAGTGGGTACGCAACTAAACGGAGCGCAGACTAGATGCGACGTGTTAAAAAAATAAAAATGTGTCCACGACACAGGTCTTACCTCGTTGTGATGGGACAGAATTAGTGCACTCCCTGAATGGTTGAACACGGCGCACGTTGCAGGTGGCACTTGTTTCTGCAAGAGCCCAATTAGTGGTTTTGTTCCCACTATAGAGCTGAGAATGGGTTGGCTCACGATGGGTGGGATGCGCCATTGTTCCTTTGGGTCGTTAGGCTCCTTGTTATAGTTTAAAGTTAAGAGGTGGTGTGTGGCCGTAACATAGACAATGCTCTTCCCATCTGGCGCGTAGGTGAGCGACATGGGCGAATATCGGAGGCTGAGCTGTTGGATTGAGCGACTTTCTAAAAATATTTTGTCATGTCACTAATATGTTAGGTGAAAGCCACGAATTCAACACACACGTCTCGCATCCCAAAACACAACACGTCTATCCTTCTGACTTGAAGTTGCAAACAACTCGGGATGAGTGGGGTTCCACGCAACATAGTCAATATCGTCTATGTGTCCGCCTGAAGAAAAATTTGCTGCGGACCTGATGTCGAGCTAAAGGCAATAGACAAGGTCAGCTTGCCTACCAACATCCTGGACAGTGCATACGCACACTCTTGTCAGGCTGCCAGACGCGTACAGTCTTGTCGATGCCTACCGCGGCAAGCTTTTTCCCGTCGCAGCTCCAGGCTGCGTGTGTCATCGCGTTTCTCACGACATAGCGAATGTCGCGTGGGCTGCACTTCTCAAAGCTGGGCACCTGAAAGCTCGAGCATGAAGGCACTGCTGCTACCAGCGGGCAACAAGTCGTTGACGTACATGAATTCCACGACTAGCAAAGGTAGTGTGTGGCGGCGGCGAAGGTTGTCGATCTGTCGGCTGAGTGACTTCAGGCTCGTTGTTACTCGTGGTGGTAGAGGCCATAGTGAAATCTTGTGGTAGGCAATGGCTTAACCCGCGCGGGCAGTGGGCACTCACCGAAGGAAGCTGAAGACAAGCGCTAATCTTGTTGCAGACATCTCCGAGGAGTGTGTAACGTAATAATTGGTGGCAAGACCTCTCTGAGACCTTTCTTTCTTTTCATTGTTGTACATATCACGGTCCGACCATCAGTATCACTATAAGTCTACTCTACTCTCCTGGCACCCCTAGGCGCCCATGTGAACAAACGTAGCCCAGCGAGCGACGGAAGCATTATTAGATCGAAGTGCCTGAACTGCCGCATCCAATGCGTAAGGTATATCATCTAATTCAAGTGTTTCCTTCCTCAGCAACTCCCCGTACACTGCCTTCGCTATCACCGGTCCGTCCGCATCGTGCATAGTCCTATTTTTGTTGCTCTGTTCAGCTCGGTTTGCTCAATACTTCGAACATAACGTACCACATCGTCCCAATGACACTTCGGAAACCACAAAACAAAAGTGAAGCGGCCAAATGCATGGCCTGGTCTGGCTGGCTCTCATCACCCTTAGCCGTCTCGCATGCGCTCAAAAATGCTAGAACTGCTTGGGGTAATTCCAGTTTGGCCAACATTGAAATTGTGAGTGGTCCATCGTGTAACGCAAAGTGACTTTGAAGCGCTTGCTCCTTCTGGAAACCATGACATGCAAGATGTAAAATGTGTGCCGAGGGAAGTGCCGCCATAGTTGTATCAATTCGAGGGGCGGTTTCGATGAAGCAATCGACTGAGGCAAGCTTCATCTGACGTGCCACGGTCTCTGCCTCGGTGACAACATATGGCAAAGGTCTGCACCCAGTCGCGCCAGTCTCGGAAAGAACGACAGTATTAATGTCCTTTTTTGGAATCGGGTCGTAGCCTTTGCGAGCCTTAATTAGGGTGGATAGCGAAGGCGTATAAGAAGAGACGACGAAATCCGATACACAAGCCTTATCTTGGCCTACGTATTTGCCTGCGGCGTGAAGCGGAAGGAAAGTGAAGTCACCGACCGGGCACCAATGCAACCGTGGTCGATCTCGTCCTTGCTGTTTCTATTGCATCAAGTTAGTGGCTTAAATAGAGGATGAGTTCACTCCTTGCCTTCAAACCCAAGCTCTGGAACACAGGCCATACAATGTTCCTCCATATTTCTTCAAGAATGGTGGTTGGTGTATCAGCTGTACTTATCACTGGCTTCTGTGACTTGATCCCGAGCCTCGGTATCGGTCCGCCACCTTCGGTGACCAAACTCTGCTCGATATCACCATCACGAAGCCCAGCTCCTATACACCGTATGCGCAGCTTACTCAACCATTCAAGCCTCACGCTGTCAAGTTTCACCATATTTATTTCACCACGGCCATTAAGAATTGTCAATGCGTGGCAACCAAGATGTGATGTAAGCAGCACGACTACGGGGCCCTGAGTGGCTGCGCGCGTGAGCCTTTCAAACGATTCTATCCTGAGGAAACGATCAAACCCCGGACGCGAGCGCACATCCCTAAGCATTTTTTGAATCTCCTCATTTTGGTGGCGTCGACATTCGATTGTCCCATCGAGGTCAGGTTGGTTTCCGTGGCGAGTCTCCGATGCGGAAGTGTTAAGCGCCTCGAGAAGCTCTTCGAAGTGCCTGCGCTCTTCATCAGGTAAGTCGGTAAAAAGATCGGTTGATCGTAAGCGCAACGCCTGTGTCCAAAACAGATTTCGGCCTTCCTCCAAAATCTCCACTGCGTATGGAAGTTGGCCTAGCAGGAGTGCTCTAGTTGCCGCAATGCGGCATAAGTGTTCAGTCTCTGCGAGTTCTCGCAAGCGCGAAATTGGGTCGAGTCCCAAGTGAGCAACCTGAGGTAGAAGCTCGATGATCCTCGAATAGGCTTCAAGGATTGTAAGGTCCCAGGTAGTATCCTCCCGACCAGATTTCATCTCAGACTCCACCACGTTCATGGTCTTCTTCGCTTCGCGCAGTCGTGATCTTGGCAAATTGAAAGGGTCGGTGATTGCCTGTAACAGGTGATCGAATCCACTTCTCCAGTTGTTGGAGCCTTCAGTCTGGAATACAATTTCAGCGATTTTAAATTGTGTATCTGCCCTTTTTGGATGCCCTTCCTTTCGAAGCTTGAGGTCTTCGGTGTGAATCGATAACACCTCTTCAAGATGTGTTTTGTCACGCGAGCATCCGTAAAGCGCAAAGAGGGCCGTGGTAAGAGTATAACGAGGAAAATCTCTGAGCACTGTCTCGCCGAGGCTGAGTAAAGAAATCGATTCACGCAGGCAATCGATCGCTTCTAATAGAATGGACTCGGATCCTCCGTACTGAAGATGATATTTCGTTAAAGCATTACCGAGACTACTAAGTGTGTTGTGTTGGGTAGCATGTCCTTTGGGCCTCAGCCCCAAAGACTCTCGTAGCAGTTGGATGGATTCGAGGAGGTATTCCTTTATGTTGGTTACCGTGTATGCAGCTTCGAGCGTAGTCCCCAGATTATATAAGGTGCTGGAGCGAAAAGGGTGTCCAGTGGGTCGAAGTACAAGAGCTTCACGATGGAGATTGATAGACTCAGCGAGTTTTTCTATTTCACCATAAAATTCAAAGTTGGTCCTCAAGCAAATGGCAAGATTATTGAGATGTTTATCGCGCGAAGGCGTTCCTGGTGGATTCAGTTCAAGGACTTCCCTCATAAAAACAAGAGCGTGTGCGAGGTGAGCCTTGTCGTTGAAGTAATCGAATACCAATTGATGATAACATCCGACTCCAGAAAGTGTCAAAGAGCGAAAGGGATGGCCTTTCGGGCGCAATTTCAGTGCAGCTAGGAAATGATATAGCATAGCGTCTAACGTTTCCTTTGATCCGTCCTGTTCAAACTTGCTCAGATGAACAACACCCAGATTGTGCAGTGTCACATCCCTCCGAGGATGACCCGGTTGCCGCAAATCAAGATTTTCTGTATGCAAACGTATAACTTCGTCCAGTATCTCCGAATTTTTCTTTTCTCGAAAGCATGCTAAAAGAGCAACGCCGAGTTCGTCAAGTGTAATCTCCCGAAAGGGATGTTGGCTGCCTTGAATATCCAACGCTAACCGAAGTAATTTGACTGCTTCGTTAAGCACATCTGTCCCACCAGTTGATGTGAAATTTCGATGAAGGGCTATAGCAAGGTAGGTAAGGCATATATTATAGCGCTCGTCTTCCGAGGGAATGTCGCTCAAAATTTGTCGATAGTGTGCGATGACACGACCACGAGAATCACTGCCGTCTACGAGGCCCATAATGATATCGTGGAGAGAGGCATGTCCAGCCAGGGTTTTGGAGTGGAGAGGATGACCCTCACGTCGTTGGCGCAGCACTACTTCATACAAGCACAATGCCTCATCAAGGAGATCGAGAGTGCCATGGATCTGGTACTGCTTGAATAACGCTTCGATCCAATCGTCCAAAAAATCAATGTCGGGAGCATCTTTGAGCGTATGGCAGTGTTCAAGTACTTGTTTGTATAACAAGATAGCCTCCTTTATGTCAGATTCTTCCGTCGACTGAGCTAGAGCACGGGCGGAATGCACAAGCTTCTGGGCTGCTTCCTGGGAACGTTCGTGCTCGGTAATAGATTCCAAATCATGGTCTTTATAGAAACACAGAGCTGATTTGTCAAACTTCAAAAGCTAACGTACGGCCAAAATTGTTATTGCGAGCGATACGGATACAGCAATCAAACGATGTGCTCACTTGTGGTAGCGAGGTCGAACGCTGGATAATATTCATTTTCTAAACTGCCTCCTCACGCCAATTTCAGTACGGTCTGGGATATTTTGCTTGCGAAGAAACGTAGTTTGGTAAGACGAGTTGACTTTACTAGCGTAGAGTGAAAGGAAACTTACAAACGCAAGCCTGACAAGCCCTTTCAAAGCGAGACGTTTAATACGCGAAACAAACTGCCTGCAAGCAAACCTGGAGAGGGGGCTTAAGACGACGAATGCTAGTGATTCACACATAGTTGAATGATATATAAACTCGGACCCACTGCCAGGAAAGCTGGCGGCGCCTGTCTATACTGCTTACCGATTGTATTACGTAGGTTCTCGTACTGCCAGCGTGTGATGAACAGCCTCAGAATACAAGGTTTTTGGAGGCTTGATAGGCTTTATGATGGTCGCGCCGAAGAGATAGAGACATTGTATGTTTCGCGAGCTTGCCGGGCGCTCTCAGCTGAGGCGCCAGTGCCTAAGGTCGGAGGTTGAGTGGGATATGGTGCAACGTCGACTTGAGAGTGGGTTCAGCCACCTTGATGTGTGCATCTTTTGTGGGACGGGATCAACATTTCAATCTCAAAAATGACGATCCGAGGAGGGGGCGCTCTTACCAATTAGCAGTCGCATTAATCCCCGGAGTCCTTTTTCGGGACGCCGCCTCTCGAACAAGGTGGGGGGGGTGGTGTGATTGTGGCATGTCGTTCCCCGAACAAATGCGATTCGACGTGTCGCTGAAATGACGAAGCTGGTGGGCGAGCGAGCGCCGTTGATTAACTGACTTTTGGCCAGAACTGAGAGTGAGAGGGGAGAGCGGGCCGGCGGGGGCCAGTGTGCGTGGAGGGAAGAAGCACAAAAAATAAACACGAGCCACTTTTGACCAGGCCGCGGAAGCCGGTGACGCCTCTCTGCCCTCGACTCGGGGCCGTCATCTCGACGGTCGAGGACCTGAACGGAGCAAGTGCTTGGGTCTCTCAAGCTCCCCAACGTCCTACCTCTCTCCCTCGCACCCCAACCATCTCTCGAACCTCCAGACGCTCGCCGAGCCCTGTCGTCGACGCATTTTCTCAGCTTGCACTCTGACGCACACCTGCGATAGTCGAATCGCCGTCCTATGAACTACCTGCGCGGCGCAGTCAGCGCGATCAGTGCACCCTACCAATACTACAAGGAGCTCGCACCTTTGAACCCGTCCACACTCACTGGAGCCATCGATGTCATCGTCGTCCGCGTGCCCGATGAGAACGGCGGGCTCGAGCTCTTCTGCTCTCCCTTCCACGTCCGCTTCGGCAAGTGGCAGGTGCTTCGCCCCGGAGACAAGAAGGTACGTCATACCGTCCCGCTGCTTCGTTGCGAGTGTCTGTGCGGACGCTTACACAGCCCGCCGCCGACAGGTCAGCGTCGCCGTGAACGGACACCCGATTCCGTTCGACATGAAGATCGGGGAGGCCGGAGAGGCCTTCTTCGTGTTCGAGACCGAGGCCGACGTCCCAGAGGACCTGATCACCAGTCCCATCCTCGAAGCGACCCAGGTCGGCGAGTCGAACGCGAGCGCCGACGCCAGGGTCAAGGCTGGCAAGTTCGGCGCGAAGGAGGACATTGAAGAGCCCGAAGCGCTCGACCTGGACGCCGAGCCCAAGCAGCCGGCCAACGACCCTGACAGCAAGCCCGAGGACGGCGCAGCGCAGTCCCCGCAGCTGTCGAGCAGGCCCGATCCGTCTCGTGACCAGCACCCTACGCAATCGCCTGTCGGCCCGTCCAATCTTCTTCATATGGGGGGAGGGTTTGGGAAGGCTGTGGCGCAGGCGGTCATGGAGACGGAACGGGAGGCTCAGGAAAAGTTTCACGACCGCTTGCAGGCGGCGGAGAATATGGCACTCCATCGACGTCTGTCCGGCAAGTCCACGAGTGATCAAACGCTCACGGGCATGGATGCGGAGGAAGCGGACCCAAATGAAGTTGTGTATGCCAAAGGTACGGCTTTCTGGGCGACGTTCTATACTGTTCACGCTGAGAATATTTGTTCTTAGATGTTGTTATTGACTACTCGGGTTATCATAACAAGGGGGCTTCAAAGCAGGTTTCAACACCAAGCACCAGCGAGATAATTACACCCAATACAGCCCCGACGCCCGAGGTATCTGGTACGTTCTTGCTGTTTCTTTTTTTCTTTTTTCTTTTTTCTTATACGTACTCGGTTTGACAACAAACGCGTCTGTAGGTTTGTCCACTCCAAATCCTGTTCCCTTTCCGAGCTACAACGACTCTGAGCACAACACCCGACCGCCGTTGACCGTGATTCGTGCGACGTCCGAACCACCGCCAGAGCACGACGAGCTTGCCGTTCCCTCTCAGCCCACCCACAGGAAACACCCCTCGCGCACGGAGCTGTCGCTCACGATGGGCCACAAGTCCGGCGGCAGCGTCCGTGCAGCCCAAGACGAAGGCGAAGAGTACATGTGGGAGTGGGGCGCGTTCCCGCAGCGATCGCCCGCAGTGGAGAAGTTCTCCGGCAATGCCGGGGCCGCGCGGTGGGAGCCGCCGCCACCCAGCGCGCTCGGCCTGGAGGCGATGAGCAAGTACGACCGCGAGCGCAGCGTGTCCCCGCAACTAGAGGTGCCGACGCGGCCGGTCAGCCCGGAGCCTGGAGACGCGCTGGTGCTCGGGAAGGGCGCCAGGCTGATCAAAGACGGAGGGGACGGGTCGAAGATGGGCGTGTGGCTAGACGGGCGGAAGTGGTGGTTCGAGCTCGCGTTTGTGGACCACGCAACGGCGAAAGGGAAAGGGAAGAAGGGAGTGCTGGGCGGCATGGAGGAACTGGAAGCGGCGGAGGCGTTCGATCGTGGGCGGGTGAGGTATGACCACTTGATGGCTGATGAGTCTATCGTGGACGACGAGAGGCTGGTGATCCGATGGGCCGATGACAGGTGCGTTTCTGTGGGGGCAATAGCAAACATCTCGCTCATTTTTTAAAAAAATTGTAGGTACATCACACGGGAAGATGGGTCACCATTGATGGCTGCTTTGAGATCCTGGAGGTCAGCGGCTGTGACCGCTCACGAAGAGGGCGTATCGTCGAGACCGCAATCGCCACCTCTGTCTGACGAAGGGGAGGACAACGAGCAGGAAGCCTTAATCAAGCGGCAACCTCCACAAAAGACCAGATCATGGGCGCGCTGGTGGCGACTCAGCAGCGCGCCAAGTGACTCTGACATTGAGAAGGGCACTCTGGTAAGACTTTGACGAAACTCTCGATTAGTAGACGGGCGTTAATATCCAATGTTCATTCAGCGAAGAGACCCTCCTGAGACTAAAGACCTCCGGACCTCCTCTGCACCCTCCGTGCTACCCCCCTCGCCTCCACCTCCGCCTGAGAGCCCAATAGATAAATCAACGAAGGAAGAAGAACACCATGACAAAAAATACGTCAAAACTCTGCGCTTGACGTCTGATCAACTGGTTTGTTATTTCCACCTTTGATTCAAATAAGCGCTTTTTTTAAAAAAGAAAAAACTTTATCACAGAAACAACTTGACCTCAAGCTCGGTTCTAATAGCATCACCTTCTCTCTCTCTGCCTCAGGCGCTGCCGCCTGTACAGCGCGCATCTTCGTTTGGGAACACAACGACCATATTGTCATATCCGATATCGACGGCACAATCACCAAGTCCGACGCACTCGGTCATGTGTTCGCGATGATCGGTCGTGACTGGACTCACTTGGGTGTAGCCAAGCTCTACACTGACATTGCCCGCAACGGGTACAAGATCATGTACCTCACGGCGCGCGCGATCGGTCAGGCAGACGCAACAAGAGACTACCTGAAAGGAGTGAGGCAAAACGAGTATCAGCTCCCAGAGGGACCGGTAATCATGAGTCCGGATCGACTTATGGCATCGCTTCATCGGTGAGTATATTTTACTATCGCGAGAACACAACTGAATTGTGGCCACCTCCGACAGAGAGGTCATTATGCGCAAGCCAGAAGTTTTCAAAATGGCGTGCTTGCGTGATATCCGTCGACTGTTTGGCAAAGATCGCAACCCATTTTATGCTGGATTTGGCAACCGTATTACCGACGCTCTGTCATACCGAAGCGTGGACGTCCCAAGTGCGAGGATTTTCACCATCGACACGACTGGTGATGTGAAGATGGAGCTGCTCGAACTGGCTGGATACAAGTCATCGTAAGTACCATCCGATGGGCCCGCGCAGCTGTAACTAAAACCACGAAGATACATCCACATGACAGACCTTGTTGACCAACAATTCCCGCCAATAAACAAGCGATGGGAGCCAGAATTTACCGACATGAACTTCTGGAAGGCACCTATGCAAGAGTTCCAACTACCGGATCTGACACCACCCTCGCCCGCGTTGAGCGCACGCTCGGAAACCTCCAACCAGAGCACGTTCACGCGTTTGCGCAACATCAGTCTGATTCCCTCAGGAAGGCGACCGATTTCGCCTCCACTACCGATCACACGCCCCGACTCGCCGACCAATCTGAGCGGAGCGGCAGGGTCGAGTGTGTACGGCAAGGGTACGCATTTGCGACAAATGTCGTCTTTGGAACGCGTTAGTGCGGCGTTGGGATTCAGCTCCTCCCCACCCGCGTCGCCGCCGCGCGGTCTCAGCCCGGACCCTCTTTCATCGACGATGTACGACTCGGGCTCCGAGGACGAGGGCGCGGACGTGGATTGGCAGGGCCGCCCACGCAAGCACAAGCGTAGGAGGAGTATCACCAGCATGCCTGGTTCACTACCAGGCTCCGGAGATGACATGGAGTTCGAGGAACAGGACTATTCGGACGAGGAAGCACAATATTCGGACGAGTATGAAGAGGAACATGAAGAAGAGCACGTTGAGTTTGACCCTGAGACAACCTTTGACGACGATTTGGCAGCAGCGGGTGAGATGGCGCAGGTGCCTTTCCTCTAACTGGAGGGAGATCTTGTATAGCTAGATTATGACACCCGTGGAATGTCTGGCCGTTATTGCATTTATATAGTATCATTCATACGCACTAATAGATAGAGGTATACCCACTTCTGCAGCACTGATACAAAACAACCACATTGCTGTGACCGTACGTGAACACCAAACCCTTCTAAGGATTGGATGATCCAAGCCAAGCGTTGAATCAAAGGACATCGTTCAATTTTAAGGGCAATTCTACATGCTCTAATGATGCTCTGCTGCAGTATGGTCGAAGATGGGACCCATAACTGGCTACGAGTAGGATTGTCCGTGAGCGAAAGGAGCGCGATATGAGGCCTGCGACTCACAGGAATGTTACGCTCCCTGCAAAAAGAAACAAACGAAGGATGAGGAACAAACACAACATAAAGTTTGCCGTAGCGCACCATTTGGTACCTCCAGGGAATGCAGGGGCTAGAGAAATTGATCATCATGAGCTCAGAGCGAAGATATTATAAGACGAATATTCGTACGAATGTAGGGATCAGGATGCTGCTTTGTAGCAAGCTCCGCCTCTGCCTTCTCCAGGATAGTTGCCAGCGCACGAGGGTCATGAACGTTACTATTCTGTGCGTAAGCCTCAAGAACTAGTCCCAGTCGCGATATGGGTAGCCCACCGGTTGCGTTCGAACTCCGCACGGATAGCGAGGGCACGTCCGCGGAACATGTCGTAGCGAGCACACCAGTCTTGCTCGTTCTTGAGCATGCGCTTGTAAAGCGACTTGACGTAGAGGCGGTGAGCCGACGTAAACGGCGAGGCAGACATGGCGAATGAGAGAGAGAGAAGGAGCGAGTGCAGGTCGGTTGCTTCCGGGGGCCATCCGAAACCAGCTCGGGCTTCGCTCGTCCAGCTTGATTTACTTTATTCTATCCCTTTACCACAACCACCAAGTACCATTCCGATGTTTTTTCTTAATCACCAAATCAATCCACATGTTCGAAAATAATGTATTTCGTCATATGATGTATACAATTGCAAACCAAGAGTCGGATTAAAACTAAGTGGCTCAAGGTAGCTTCCATGCCCAAGCACAAGAATATTACGCCTTGACATAGTAATCATACTGCGAGAACATCCAGATGATGGAAGAAGCTACTCAATCTTTAGTTATTGATCTTTAGTTGAATTCTTTCAAACTTACTTGACACAATAAGGGGTCCCAGCAAACCTTGCACACCTGCTGTTCTGTAGAATAGGAATTCAGAGGCAAAATGGCCAAATGCGATGAAATACGTGGCCAGCGCGATCTGGTATATCCTGGTAGGAAATCACACTAGTCAATGTAATATCCTTGGAGCATGGCTACACAAACTTACGACTTCTGGTGAATATAGTACGCGGAGTATCCTCGAACAACCGCCGACGTCAGTGTCCATATCGCAAAGGTCCGGGCCTGTAAGGCCGTAACTGTACATACTAAGTCAGCGCAATTAATTGCATTAAGCCTACCGAATCCTGACCTTTTTCTGGGGCAACTCGTCCATATACTTTTCGAGTGAGCTTTAGAGTTGTAAAGTTCTGAATCGTATTAAAGATGGCCGTAGCAGCGACGAACAACTGCCATTTGGGCAAAAGACCAGGTGTCTGGGGAAGAACTGACCAAGCTCTTGCTTAGCCCCCCAGTAGGTGTAAACAGGCAGATGAGATAACGCACATGAACTCAGAGACATGGTTGGAATGGGACGGTGGCGACGGTGGCAGAAGACAACCAGTTGAACGGGCGCTAGATCATATCACTTTCAAAGGACGGAATGGTGCAAGTTGGCGCGCTAGTCATCACAATCTGAAACCTAACTTCAGTTCATCAGCTTCCGCTTTGAATTCTTGACTGATTGCTCGTGGGCATATAGGCGCTACTAATTAAGTAACATATTAAAGATGACACATGTTCTAAACACAAAAGTTGTGAACGTTCTGACATCTAGCTCTTAATGCCCTCTGCTCCATCTCGTAGGTGTGTCAAAAATTCCTGAAGTCTCTGGCGCAGTTTCGTAACTGTTGCGTCTTCGTCAGACGATGGGGGTGGCTACCCATTCAGGCTTAGTCTTCAGCTGGCGCATATGCAGAAGTGGGGCTTACCATCTGATCTAGAAGAAACTAAGCAAACAATTGTCAGCACAGGCTTGGGTTGCATCAACCAACATCAAACTACTAATGACAGAATTATATTTACCTCCGCCTCATCGATGGTCTGTTTATATATGTGCGTGAAGGTTTAGTTTACTACATTCGACAGCAAATGGCGAACACCTTCACCAAAATAAGAGGTCCTCTGGTTCTCTAATATCAGTCTTGGCACTAGACGGGAGAGAAACGGCCAACCTGTTCATTGTAGAAACCTACTGTTGGAATGATAAGAAGACAACCTAGTATATGGTGTTGGCTGAGGAAAGGGTGGAATATCCTTTTATACTTCCGTACTCACGACCGAATGGACTCGGAATTAGCTCCGAGATCAGATCTTTCCGACATCGCGGACCCGGCATGGTCGGCGATGCTACCAAGTGACACCCTCCAATACCTTAGCCGCGTTAAGCTTCAATACTTATTCTTCTCTTCGCTCACACCCTCATCCAGAGCGTTGCCATGCCCGCAACACCCGTCTTCAAGATCGCTCCTGCGGTACAAAGCTACGACTGGGGCAAGATCGGCTCACAGTCCAAAGTTGCACAGCTCGCAGCCGCAGGCGTGCCTAACTTTAAACTCGACGAGTCCAAGCCGTATGCCGAAGTGTGCGATATCGTCTACATCGTGGAGCTAAGCTTACGCAGGTCGTAGCTTTGGATGGGAACGCATCCTACCGCACCTTCTTACCACGCCGAAACCAACGGCGTGCTGAGCGAACACATCGCGGCAAACGCTGAGCTGGTGGGGGACCGTGTGGGTGAATACTTTGCCACTGGAAAGGGAAACCTCCCATTCCTCTTCAAAGTTCTTTCTATCGGAAAGGCCTTGAGCATTCAGACACATCCGGACAAGTTGACTGCAGAGAAGCTTCACAAGGAACGCCCCGATGTCTACAAAGGTGCATAGATCTCTCCCAAATTCGCCTCAATCTCTTGCTCACGCTCGGAAAGATGACAATCACAAGCCTGAAATGGCGATCGCTCTGACACCCTTCACTGCGCTCTGCGGCTTTTTACCTCTCCCAAAGATCGCCGAATATCTCGATTTGACGCCAGAGTTTGCCGCACTCATCCCTGCCACAATCAAACAAAAGTTCAAGGCCATTGCCAGCTCGAAGACCCCCGACGGCCCTGAAGAGAAAGCCGCCCTGCGCGATCTGTTCAGCGCAGTGATGACGGCCGATCCTGTGCTGTACAGATCTCGCCTCGCGATGCTTTGTGAGCGCTATCGTTCAGAGGGCTGCGAACCTGCCGAGAAGGAAGCATCGACTTTGGTTTTGCTGCTCGATGACCAGTTCCCGGGAGATGTCGGTGCATTTTGCGCCTTCCTGCTCAACTACCTCACTCTCCAGCCTGGAGAGGCCATCTTTTTGGGAGCGGGAGAACCCCATGCGTATGTGTCAGGAGGTAAGTGGTTTTGTGAGTCATTCTTAATTTGTTTTAACCATGCTGCTTTGTCTCAGACATTATGGAGTGCATGGCCAACTCAGACAACGTCATCCGTGCTGGCCTTACACCTAAGCTGAGGGATGTACCGAACCTCGTTAGCGGTCTCACATACGTCGCCGGTCATCACCAAAAGCACATAGTCAAACCAGAGCCATTCTCGAAGCATAGTGCGCTCTATGACCCACCCATCTCGGAATTCTCGGTCATCGAGGTCAAAGTGCCCGCCAACGAGGTCGACGAACATCGGGCTGTTGGCGGTCCAAGTGTGGCTTGCGTAACTGGTGGCAGCGGGGTTATTTCTTGGGGCTCAGAACTGGAAGTCAAGGCGGGGGACGTGGTGTTCATCGGCGCATCTACACCTGTCGCCTTCCGCGGCGCTACAGAGGGTTTGGTTTTATACCGTGCATTCACCGAGGTCGCATAAAGCATCAGTGTATACAAACAATATCCATTAGCCCTAGAATTTTGGCAAAGTTTCACGTCGATGAGTTTGCGCTCTATAACGCTTCTCCCGCGATCCATCGGGAGACCATAGCAAGCGATTCCGCAGGCTTATCATGCGGAACGTAAGGGAGAGTCAGTAAGAAGTCACAACTAATACTCAAAATAACACTCATCATATGCCCTGCGCCACGCACTGTCGCAAACGTGAGGGGACCATAGCTTCGGGTCTCCCCTGCCTTAGGCTCTCCCTTGCTGAGGAACCAGTCTCGGTATTCGGCAGCTTTGAACTCCTCGGCGCCGGACCAGTCAAGTGAGTCGACCATAATGCGGTTGGACACCCAGTTACACTGCCAGTCGTAAGTGCCCGCGTAAATGAGGACTCGGACACCTCGTTCCAGCTAAGCAAGCGACGCGTTATGAGCGAGTCAATTCTGAAAACCAACGAATTAACATACTAATCCAGTGATATAATACTGAGTTGGATGTCCGAATTTGTCCAGGTGGGAGTTGAAGAGGGCTCCCACTTCTTCAGAGCAGCTAGTGAAGTTGGACTTCAGGGTAACTCCAAGCTCTTTTCGCACTTCAGGCCGATCCAGGAACTTGGATATCATTCCCGTTTCTTTGTAACACAGGTCTCCTTCGCAAGGCTTTGAGACATCGTAGACGTTGCGACCTGAGGTCTCCTTAGCATTTCTCGCGCCTTAGAGCGTCTTTGGGCTTACCCGTTGCGTAGAACGCAGCACCGGTGGTCGCCTGGCAGAATGCAACTGCGGCACGACAATTCATCTCATCTATCGTTTCAACACAGTGACGACGCATGCTGTCTTGGCAGCGAGGAAGCTGTCCCACCACGCTGATTCAGGCAAGCTGGCTTGAGCAGGTACGCCAAGCCACTCACCGCTCTCTTCATCTGAACACAGGCAGAGATAGATTGGAAAGGAGTATCGAAGGCTGCCTTTCCGCATTCGATTTCATATCGTCCAGCGAATATGCTGTGAAAGGTGCTGAGAAGAGCGGTCGTTGGAACAGCAGAAAGACTTACGCCGCAGGGTCCGTGTTTCCGTTGCCAATCATGACGCTCTTGAGATTGACCACATCGCCAGACCGGTTTTGCGCCGCAGCCACGGCATTCTTATCTACGATCTCACCAGCAAAGACGGGAAGATACCGCCCCTAACGCAACGTTTAGTATAATGAAGAAAAACATGCGGCGTAACTTACACCATACGATTCGCCCGCGAGATGGAAGGGACGACCAGAAAATTGGGGGAAGGCGGAGAAGAATATTGTGACAAAAGCTTGGACATTGCGCGCTGCCTCCTCGGTCGTGCCGACCGTTTCTCCATGTTCCGCATAAGAAAACCCGACACCAACACTGTACCATGTTCACTAAGTGGGGGACGTCAAAAACGAAGATGTGACGTACGGTTGGTCGAGGAAAAAGATGTTGGCCTCCGAATTCCAAGAATATGGGTTCCAGGTTGTGCCATTCGGACTCGCATTGTTAGTATCGATGTTGCATGGGCCTGCGACCAAGTAAGTAACTAATTCCCCGTTAAGCTTGAGGACTCACCAAGCTCAAACAAAAGACCAGTGCTGGACGAGCACCCGGGACCTCCATTGATCCACATAATAACATCGTCTATCTGAGGTGTCAGGAATCGCACGCGTGGTTGTGAGCATAAGTGAACATGCCTTTGTCAGGGTTTCGCCTTGACTCGAAGAAGTAGAAAAACAAGTGCTTTGCTCCGTCATCGACGTCCAAGTAGCCAGTATAAACGCTAAAAAAAGCCCTCAGTTTCATCGTTGGCATATGCTGTAACAACTGCCACTCACTTGACTGTAGGGTCGCAGAAGTTGCTCTTCTTCACTCGAATGCGATGCGCCGGGTGTTCATCATGGTACAAAGCCGTGAATCCATCTGAGGCAAGGTTCGACAAGTGAAGTGAGTCGTTCCCAATCCCATGCACGACTTGGGCCTCGAGGAGCGACTTTGAGACGTCGATATTGGGCTGGCTGCCAAACGGACGTTGAGAGCCGGCGCCCAGTGCCACTGACGAGCCCAAAGCGAGCGCAAAAAGGCTCGGCAATAATTTCATCGCAGACGAGAGTTAGGGTCAAGCTTGGACGCGGCCAACGCAGAGTCCCCGAATTGCGCACAAACGCGGCGCAGAAGTGAGCGCTTGAGGCCGGCCGTTGGTGGGGGAATGAGGAGACCGGGTGCAGAGCCGGGTCGGCCCGTTTGCGATTTGATGCGTCGGTGCAAAAGGCTACCATGCGGTGCCCACTACGCTCCACAGACGCAAGTTCCAAGTGAACGCCCACGAATGTGAAGCAGGCTCTCGGTAAGCCCTTTTGATGGTTTGTTACAATTATGAGTAAAAAAAATGCTAATAACAGACCGATTCTCCCGGTACTTACTCCGTGTGAGTTTGATCGCGCGACTGCTCTGCGAGAGCGCATCAAAGCTTCATGCGCCACCAATGTTACACCATCGAATACTTTACACCTCGGCACGCTGGGTTTCGTCAGTCTGGATGGCATTAATGGAAGTATACAAGATTTTTATTGTGGGCGCTCAGCATTCAAAACCGATGCACATCCGGAAAGCAGTAAATGCGCACCCAGATTGTCCAACTCAAACGGCAATCAACCCATTGATCAGCAGATCCGTAGCGCAATATACCCAGCTCTCTCAAGTCACCGGCTGCACTTCCGCAAAGTACGTCTCTCAACAGCATAGAGCAGAATGCGGTCCAGGATTCCGCTGAAGTCGAACTTTGATGCACAGGGGAACCCGTACCGCCACCCCCCCTCACGTCCACACAGAACGAGACCTGCCTAACAAACTTTGATGAGGTGGGCAGTATATGCATTCAGACCCACTTTCCTTCAACCTGTGAAGCACGAGCCCAGTGTGCTAAGTAAAGCGATCGAGTCTCTCAACCGCATCCTAGAGAGCCTAGCGGCCGAAACAGATATAACATCTGCGCTCCTCCTCGGCCTTCTTCCCCGCATTCGCTCAGCTACCAGGGCAGTCACCTTCCCCCCCCCCTTCTAACTGTGTCTGACACAATCATGCCGTCGCCTACCACTTCCACGCTCCCACTGCCCACGGCGATCATCTTCCCCATCGTCGAAGGGGTGGCGAAGGCGTACAAGACGCCGGTCACCTTCGTCATGGTCCACACCATCTTCGGCGCGATGTTGCTCCCGATGCTCGTCGCGACGTTCGTGTTTTCAAACTCGAAGCTCCGGAGGACGCCGATCTTCATCGGCGTGGTAGGGTCGATGTGTTTGGGACTCGTGCTGGCGACGATAAACGACTACATCATGGTTCGTGTCAGCTTCGGGCGTCCCCGACGCACCTTCGATGTTCGCATTGTGCTGACAGACGGATGGCTTTCTTTCTGCCAGTTACATGCGATGCTCTCTCCGCTAAAGGCGCAATCGAGGCCACTCCGGCACGCCTTCGTCTGGCTGAGCTTCTCCATGGCCTGGATGATCGACCTCGTCCTGGTTCTTCGGCTTCTCGCCGTGTACCCCCGCGCGACGACGCCTCGACTCCAGTGGTGTGTCATTTTGTTCGTCCCGTTCGCGCTGAAGAGCGCACGCCTCGGATGCATTGTGGCGTTCTTCGTCGACTACGTCCGAACTTCTTCCTCGGGCAACGGAGGAACGCTGCAAGGCTCGCTCTCGAACGGAGATAGTCTGGCGATTTACCGGTCGCACTACTTCCAAGCGCTGTGGGTGCTGCAGATGATAGATAACGGGTGGGGCTGGCGATCGGCTTTTTGATTCCACGCGTCAACGGAACTGAAATATTCGTCCGGCCAGGTTCATCGCGGGAATGTTCTTGTGGCGGCTGCGCAAGAGCTTGGGATTCCAAACGAAGATAGGCGGGGGCGCGAGTGAAGCAAAGAGTGAGCGATCTCCGCTTTGAAAGTCGCCAGAGTCAACGCGCTCACATATCTTCTTTAGCGACATTCTTCAACCGAGTGCGCATGCTGTTCTGGATCGCACTCACAAATTTTTTGTTTCCTGGTATGTTTTGATGGCAACAAACATATCAAGATACCTCTTTCGTTGACATGTATCATATGTTTTTTTTTTCCCTTCAAGTGACGCTGAACATCGTGCAAATGGCCGTCGTCTTCTCGTCGCCTTTCTACGTGATCGCGTATTTGGAGATCGCGAACGCGTACATCTCGATCATCGGCCTCGTCTTCGCCACCGTCTGGGGGAACGCGTCCGCGCAGGAGGCGCAGAGCCGATCGGCGCTCTCATCTGACCATTCGCGTCCGAGTCGCGTTCGGCCTCAAGTGGATCACGTTTTCGTACCCCCGAAAATGATTTCGGTGTCGGACGGACCGCCTGTCGTCGACGTCGCAAAGTGGAGCGACGCCGACAGTCGCCGTGACTCGCTCCACGCGGAAGAGGGCGTTCGATTACAGGTCAGAGTTGACCAAACTCGGCAGTCAGCCACGGCGGCATAGCGACTGCAGTGTACTTGACGATGTATGGATATGACCTTGCTTGTATTATTTAATGTATGTATGTGTAGAACGTGAGGATCGTGCGTGTTCCCAAACAAAGGGTTTCACAACCGCACTGTTTGGCTTTTATGGGCGTTCGTGTTTCGATTTTTTTTTTTTAGCGCTCGATTTTTGGGGGAGGAAAGCTGTACAATGAATTGCCGATCGTGACGGATGAATAGAGGGAGGGCGCGGGAAGCGGACGGCAGGCGGAGGAAGAGCTCTCTCTCTCTCTCTCAGGAGGGAAGCAGGTCGCAGGAACGGCGCGGTCGCACGGCCGATGACGCACATGGGCGACATAATTTAATTTTAATCATGACCTTCCTCCCTTGGCCGCAGCGACCTCGTCTCTTCTCCTCTCGCCATCATCTGAACGCCTCCTCATCCACTCGTCCTCGCCGACGCCCTCGCTCATAAGCGATCCTCCCCTCCCCCCCTCCGCGTTGTGGCTCACCATGATGATGGACACCTTCCTCCAAAAGCTCGGCCGTCCTTCCCGGCGCTACACCGCCCCGCCCGCCAAAAAGGACTATCATGTTATGCGCCACGACCTCGTGCTCGCCGCTACCGTCACCGTGCCCAACTCGACGGCTGCCAAGCCAGCAGCCCACCTCTCTCGTCGGGTGAGTCCTCGTCCTCGGCCGTATCACGCCAGGAGACGGCTGACGGGCTCGGACGAACAAAGTCGTCCACTTCCAGTAGAGCCTCCTCCACGCCCAATGCCGTTCCGCGCCCTCCCCACCCCCACCCCCAGGGTCCAGCCACGGATCTCGCACCGCCGGCTCGACCAGCCTCACACCTGTCCGGTGATGAGCCTTCGTCGACGATCGTGCCCGCGCCGGAAGAACACACCCACCGTCACAAGACCTCAGATTCGGCCTCCACTCGCCGACCGTCTGCGTCTGCAGTCCCACAAGTACCCGCTCTGCCACAAACTCCCTCCCGCCGCACCGAATCTGAGTCTGACGACGACTTCTTCACCCCAATGTCGTCCCCCGTTCCCTCGAGCGATTCCTCGACCTCGTCGCTAGTTCATTTAGCCGACGGTCAACAACCACCGCAGCCGTCTGCGTCACGTTCGTCATCCTCGACCTCAATTACCAGCACGAGTTCTGCCGTCTCTGTGGCGTCTTCTTCCTCTTCCGTGCCGCTTTCCAACTCCACCAATGTCACCACCCCTCTCGGCTCTGAGGACGGGAAAGAGCTCGGTGGGAGGGCGTCCCAGCCCGAGTCTCTTCGGCGCGCGAACAGCAGCGGACGGAGGTCGTCTCGATCGAGCGCTTCCTCGCGGAGCGCCTCCTCCTCCTCGAACAACGATTGGGCCAAGGACGTGCTCTGGCTGGAGCCGTCATCCGCCACGCGGCCGAAGATGCCCTCTTGGCACAGCGACACCTCCTCCGCCTGGTCTTCGTCCACTCCACAACGCGCGGCGACTGACCCTGGCAAGCCGTCCCGTCGCCCTAGCGCCCGCGCGGCGCCGCCTCGCGCGAAATCCGAGCGCATCCGCGTCCGTCGGCGCATGTCCGTCCTCATCGAAGAGGCCGCCGAGGAGGACGACGAGGCGTACCCCCGCGCCGCCTCGCCCACGCTGAGCGCCCCGTCCTCCCAGCCCGCGAGGAGGCGCTCCGGCCGCCGGCCCGCCCCCGCGCGCGCCGCCACGATCTCCTCCGCGTCGTCCGTAACCGCGGAGCTGCCCACGCCCCTCCCGCCCACGTCGGAGTACACGCCCGCGGGCGGCTACACTTCCCTCGTCCTCCCCCGCGCGTCGTACAAGCCCGACAGCAACGCGCGGGTCGCGTCCCGGCTTGCCGGCGGCTCGGTCGACCTCACTCTCTCGGGCCGCGCGCAGACGACGATGGCGACGGTCGAGATCGTGCGCGGGATCGCCGCGTCCTCGGCGGGTGGGTTCCTCGGTGCGCTTGGGGGGAGGAGGAACAGTACCGAGAGCGTGCGCTCGACGCTAGACGGGCCGAGTCCGCTTGCGTTCACGTCGCACGTCACACCGCCGACCTACGTGCCTGACACCTGCGTGCTCGTGCAGGTATGCGCCGTCGCTCTCGATGGACTCGACGAGGTGCTGGTCTCGACGGCCTCGGGTGGAAAGGGCAAAGGGAAGGCGCGGGTCGGATTCATTCCTGGTCGCAGCTTCGTCGGTCGCGCTGTGGAAGTTGGGGCGTCTGTTCGAGAGGACTGGATAAAGCGTGGCGAGTGGCTCGTTGGTCTGCTGGACGTCTCCAAGGTGCGTTGTCACGACTCTGCCCCCATGCCCTTCTTGTACTCACACCAATCGTCAGTCTGGCGCCCTTGCCGAATACGTTCTCGTCGACAGGCGGCGCTTGCACAGGGTTTCCCGACCCATCCCGCCAATGTCGCCCATCTCTCGGCGCGGTTCTCAAATCTTTCCCTCGGGCTTGACGCTGGAAGAACTCGCGCTCCTCCCCGCTTGCGGCGTCTCAGCCTATCGTGCGCTCTCGACCTTCGTGCGCGCTGGCGAACGGCACGGCGACGCCCGTGCATTGGTCCTCCAGGCGCAGGACGGCGCAGGCGCATTCGCGATCCAGATGCTCCGGCGGCGAGGTGTGCACGTCTGCGCACACATACCCACCGAGGCCGACACCAACGCGGAGGCGCTTGTGCAAGCGCTCGGGGCCACGGACGTCCGCCGCGGGGAACCTCTCCGCGTCCTCGACGCCCTCCGCGCCGCCGGCAAGCGCTTCGACTTCATTCTCGACACCGTCGGCGGGCCCGACGTGTGGGCCGCCGGGCGCGCGCTCCTCTCCGCCGGCATGCGGGACGAGAACAGCAAGTCCGTGCCACAGTTCACGACGCTCGTCGGCGACGCGCCGGACGTCGCCGTCCCCGGCGCCCGGGCCCACTTCCGCGCGGGGATGCGCGCGCTCAGCATCAGGGGGGACGACGTCGGCTACGCCTGGGTCAGCGCCGCGGCGGACCTCGACCTGGCGGGCGAGGACGTGCGCGACGCGCTCGCCGCACTTGTGGAGGACGCGGAGGATCCGAGCGGGTGCCGCCCGCGTGTCGACCGCGCGTCGCGGGTGGTTCCCTTTGAGCGGGCACCAGAGCTATTTGCGGACGGGGCGCCGGCGCTCCGACATGGCGGCACTGTCGTTGTCAGGGTCGCGGACTGAACATTAGACTTTTTTTCTATATATTCATGGCATTCACGGACAGGCACGGACTATAGTTATGACCCTCAACTTTCTCATTTTTACATGTCTTTTTTTGACTTCATCACTGATAGTGTACGAGCATTATTGTCGATACAGGAAGTGCAAATATGAATTGTGTAATGGTATACAGCCCCATGTACGTGCGATACAAACAACAAAATTCAAAAGAACTGGTTGAAGTCGTAGGCGTCGGAGCTGCCGGTTGCCGATTTTTTAGTCTTGGCAGTAGGTGCGTTTCCGATTTTCTTCAGTGGTGCAGATTTTGGCCTGACTGAAGGCTTGGTCGCCGATTTGGAAGCGGACGTCTTGAGCGCAGATTTGGCTGTGACAATCTGCTTTTGAGAAGGCGAGGCAGGCCCTTTCGTCTTGGCGGCGAACGAAACCTTCTTCTTAGATACTGGAGGTCCCGTAGGCTGCGAATCTCGCCGTTTGCGTTTGCTCGCAATAGGTGGCAAGGGCTCCTCATCCTCCTCGGCGTCGTCACTTTCGTCCTCGTCCTCGTCCTCATCTTCGTCATCTTCGTCTGAACTCTCTCCCACCTCGTCAGCATCGGCGTCCTCGCTGGCATCAGTTCCGTCATCTTCGATTACGTCGCCTTCGATGCTTTCCTCATCGTCACCGGATGCGGATCGAATCCAAGAAGCGTCCAGAACCACGGCGCGGCTCTCACGCGCACTGGGCGTGAGGCGTACCGCGCCATCCTTGCGCAGCTCTTTGCGCGTGCGCAGCGTGGCGAGGATTTGCTCGTCCCGGTCGTACAGCTCGCTCTGACCCGAAGAAGGGGAAGCCTCTGAGGCGCCTGTGGAGGCCGCGGGGGCGGTGTACCTGGCAAAGGCGCCGGTGTTCCAGTCGCGGAGGACGACGCGCGCCGCGGATGTGAGGTCGGGTGCTCCGTGCTTGGTGAGGAGTTGACGAGAGCGGGCTAGAGCAGTGAGGAAAGCTTCTGTGTCGTTCCTCGCAAAGACAGGGAGGTTGTAGAAAAGCATGAGATCTTGCACGTTCGCTCGTGAGACAATTTCGGCCACTGAGAAAGTATTAATGAAGGAAATAAGGCTCCTAAAACGATAAAAAAAATACCTGGCGGAGAAACGTCTTTTAGGCGGTCTATTCTGCCACGATTGCGCACCAGAATATCGCGAGCGCGCGTCGCTTCAGTGTCAGCTTCGCTTTCAGCCGTGAATGAGAGTGCAGGGGTGTCAATGAAGCGTATCTTGTTCCCTGAAATATCTACCGAAACTTCAATTGGATATTCTGTGGTGGATGCACCCTGCACGGGCTTGTTCAAAGAGGGCGGCTGGTAAATCGGGACTGCAGACTTGCGGGCAAGCGAGTTGACGAGTGAACTTTTACCCGACTGCCAGACAGCCTCAGTGAACGGTCAGGTTTGTGACTTTGAACGAGACTCACGTTTGCGATGCCAGCAACTGCGACGGTGAACGGTGCACCGGCATCCTTCTCTTGTGCTAGCTTGGACAGGAAAGCGAGAAGCGAGTGTGCGCCGACAGCGTTATCGGTGGGCAATTTTGCCTTGCCTTTCCCCGGATACGTTGACTCTTGGGGTAAGAAAGCCGAAGAAGATCGGAAGAGGAAGGTTTCGCACTGCTTGCGTAGCTCTGAGGCCCAGGCGGAGACACTTTCACGAGGACAGAGATCTGATATAAAGTCAGAGTTACGACTCGTGAGGTTTGAGGCCAACTTACCAATCTTGTTCAGGATCACTGCTAGTTTCTTCTCTTTCTGTTTGACCGCTTTTTCCAAAGAACTACTCAAGTAACCGAGGGGGTCCCGCGCGTCGACGACGTGCAGCACGACATCGGCCTGATTGAGGACAGCGTCGAAAGTTGACAGGTCCGGGTTCAGCAGTGGCGGCGCTTGGTCCTCCTCTACCTCCACATCAAGAGCTGCTCGCTTCTTTGAACTGCTGGATCCCGAGACCAGCCGTGTCGAGACAGGAACAGCACCAATGCCGTCAAACTCATTCGCGGACTCCTCGCCACCAGAGCCGGCAGCATCTTCAACGGATTGAGCCTGTAGTTTTGACGCCTTTTTGGTTTCCTTTCGGCGTGCCTTTTCTTCCTCAAGCTAAAAAAAAAATAAGCTAGTGAATGTTTAAAGAAGGTGAATAAAATGGACCTTGGCCCGGCTCTCTGCGATTTCAGCTAATATTTGGTCCTTATACGGGAAGTTGTTTGGGATGCCAGGGTCCTTTGGATGTCCTTAACAGAGGCTTGGTTCAGCAAAGCAAACTCATCAACATGATTGTCGAACTTGGCGCACTTGTTTTCCATTGAGGATTTTTCTTTGCCTCTTTCTTTGCCTTCTTCCTGCTCTCTCGAACCTTGTGCTTGATCTTCTCGCGTTGGTTCGTGGTCCCACGCTTTGACGTCTCTGTGCTCAGCGAAACAGTATCAGTGTAAGACACTCGTCTCGAAAATCAAGAGTGCAGACTTTTGCGAATGCGAGGCATGGCAGAGGGTCTTCAAGGCAAGTATGACTTTCGGGCCGAGGTGCAAAAAAGTATGGCTGCCGACGGGCGCTAAGAGCACGTGTGGGATACGGCGGGGGGATCGGAGAAGAACCGAAACAAGAGTATCAGAATTCAGAAGCCCCCCTCTCTCTGTTCTTGCCACCATGGACGCGCTCTTCGCCCCATTGGTAGATGCTACTGGCGCATCGGTCGATCAGATCAAGCTGATTTTTTGCTTGCTGTTTTCGTATCCGCTTGGATCGGTGTATGTCCGCCTCAACTCGCCCTTCGTGAAACATGTCTTCAGCATCGGAGTGGCTGCTTTCTACTTCCTGCCTGTCCTCAACATGCCAGGAGGATACGCACAGCTCTTCATCAGTATCTTGGGATCGTACTATATTACCAAAACCTCCAAGAGTGCTAATATGCCTTGGCTTGTCTTTGCGTATGTTGCAATTTCTGTGCACGTCGCGCAAAATTGAGCTAATGCGGCCTAGCTTCACAATGGGTCACCTTACCATCAAGTGCGCCGTTTTCATTTCGGTCCTTGACGAGTCTCTAATAATTTAACGACAGTCATCTCATACGTGCATTTTTTGCTTGGAGCTATGAGACATTCGAAATCACTGGTCCCCAAATGGTTTTGACCATGAAGGTGAGAAGAGTCGCCCCAGTCCCCACTGAAATCGCACACACGTGATTAACGTCCCAAACCAGCTCACGACATTTGCCTGGAACGTGCACGATAGCCGCCGCCCAGTTGATGAACTTGACAAATGGCAAGCGGCGAAGCGCGTTACGAAGTTTCCTACACTTCTCGAATTCCTCGGTTATGCGTAAGTAGCACCATCACGTATGAAGGGACCGCTATTAAGAATCAAACCCAGGTTCTATTTTCCTGGTGTTCTCGTCGGTCCATACCTTGATTATGCATCGTATTCTTCGCTGGTAGATGGCACAATATACAAATCCATTCAGAGGGCAGACAATGCTGTGGCCCTTCGTCAAAGTGCGTATAAAGTATGTGAACATCTCGCCTTTCCGCTAACTCTAATACAGACAGCGTCATTCCAACTGGCCGTAAACGCGTTGCATATCGCAAGATGGTAGAAGGCTTGGTTTATCTTGGCTTGTTTGTAGTCTTCTATGGAGACTACAGCTACGCCGTTTCCCTCCAGCCATGGTATGCAACTAAACCGACTTGGTACCGGTGAGCGTGTCGATACCTCTCCTCCTTCTGTTTTGCTCACACCAGCACAGAATTGGCTACTTTCAAATATGTGGCTTCTTTGAGCGCTGCAAGTATTATGCTATCTGGACTTTGACGGAGGGCGCATCCATCCTGACCGGCTTTGGTTTCACCGGATACTCAAAGTCTGGCGCTTCAGAGTGGAAAGGAGCATCGAACGTTGACATCCGGAATCTCGAACTTGGGCCAAGCTTTAAGGTACGCTTATAATTATAGCCGTTGTTTGTCCCATCTCACTGAAATTTACTCAGGTCATTCTCGACAACTGGAACAAAAACACCAACATTTGGTTGCGCGAGTGTGTCTATAAGCGTGTTACGCCTAAAGGGAAGAAGCCTGGTTTCCGAAGTACGATGCTTACTTTTGGTACAAGCGCCTTCTGGCACGGCATTGCGGGCGGATACTACCTGGCTTTCTTCCTTGGTGGTTTCATCCAGACCGCAGGACGGCTCTGCCGCGCCAATTTCCGTCCTCTTTTCCTGCAACCACCCCCGCCTATCCCGCCCACTACGTCAGATAACGGTCCGAAGACATCACTTCCAAAGGTCGACCCACCGCCGACGAAATACAAGCCTATCTACGACGCGGCGGGTATCGTCGTATCGGTGATGATGCTCAACTTTGCTGCTTCACCTTTCATGATTCAGTCCATCCCGGACTCGCTCGTGATGTGGTCTCGCTTGGACTGGTATGGCTTGTGGCTTGTGGGCCTTTGTCTTGCCTTCTTCTACTCGGGCGGCGGAAAGCTGCTTCGTGTTTTGACCGGGCGGAAGAGCACCCCACGCCCCAACCTTGCGAGAGATCTGGGAGGCGCTACTCCTGGGACGCCCGGAACACCTGCAACGCCAGGTCCTGGTACGGTGCCTCCAGTTGATCTTGCGCTCAAGGAGGTTGGCAAGCGTCTACAGTGAATCATTTGTACATCAGCTATCGGCTGCCTTGTGATTTTATTAATATCACAATTAGATGTAGCAACAATGTTGTTTCAGTCATTACAAAGTACCCAATGCCATGTATTACTTAAATCACCGCGTGTTCACCAAAGTAGGCAATGCTTCAATAGACAGTTTCATTATGGTGCGAAGATGAAAATAACTCGGGAGAGAACCAACAGGAATGAGCCGATGTTTAGAAATACAGGTCCAATATAACAAATGCAATAGAGAATATGCGTCATGTAAATTAGATGATGGTGACTGCTTCTATGCTTGGGACTATGGTCGGCCTTTCAGGGCTGATCGACATACCACCAAACGATGCTCCAAGTTCTCCGGTTTCATCCACCCCATTTTGAGATTGATCTTCATGCTCATTATCGTCCACCTGGTCGTCGTCTTCATCATCGTCTTCCTCCTCCTCATCGTCGGAATCCTCGATCGCTACCGATGACCAATCTCGGTAGACAGGGTGCACGTACGAACACGAGCGAGGTAAATTGAATGGATCGAAGGGGAAGAATGTGTTCAATGCTGCATGGAGGGAATCGCCCATCTTTCCCTTTCCAGCCGATGACAGTCGGACCTCGGAACGCTTGTTGGCCTCCAGAATAGTATAACAATACGCAAAACCAACATGATGTGCCACACGTGCAAATTGCATTACGACATTCTGAGAGCACATCTGCGAACAGTTTGGTTATCACAGGCAAAAACAGGTCGAAACTATTACTGCTAACCTTCAGCGGGTTCAAGGTCGAGTTGACGACTCGCGAAATGACGAGCAACTCAGACATCCATTTTCTTGAGCCTGTTGAGCCATCGTGTTCGTCTTCTGCCTCTCCGTCTTCGTCGCTCGTCTCGAGTAAGTCCCTCCATCTGAAGCAGAATACCAAGAATACAGCCTGTGCAATGGCATAGAACAGTCCATGTTGCTGCGCGCCTGGAGGGGGAGCCACGCCTTCCCTCAGAAGTTCGTCGTGAGCGTCCAGATGGTCCCGTAGCGCGTTGCATAGTAGCGCTGTAACTTTCCTCACACCATCTCTGTCAATGAATGTAGCTCGACTGATAAGGGATGCTGTGTAGGATGTCGCAGCGGCGCGCGTGACGATCGGCTGGGCGTCCTCATACAGCGCGCGACTGACGAGCATTCCCTGAAAGAGATCCGAGTATTCGGCATCGCGTGAGGCAAACCAATATAGTAGGAACTGCGTGTATCGGGACTTGAAAGTCTTGATGATGGTGCGGTCAAAAATACCCAGAAGAGTATAGAACTGAGCACGTTGGATAGACTTGGTAGTGTCGCTATTTTCTGCTGATGGTAGAGTAGCAGGAGATCGCCGGAGGGGTGAAGGAGATTCGGAGAGAGGTGTGGAGGGCGTGGAGGTTTGTGGGAGCGAGGGCCGTGGAGAAGTAGCCACGCGGTCAAAGTGATCAAAAATCAACTTGAGGATCGCATCGAGCTTTCCAACCATATCATGTATGTGGGCTGCATCTGGAGGTATGTCAGGTCCCGGCGAAGCTTCGTCTTCGTTTCCACCCCCAGCGTCAGAAGAAATATCGCTAAGACTATCCTTGCCATCGCCCTCGGTATCTGACTCAAAATCGGCGCTGTCTTCACCAACAACTGTATCGAACGGGTCCACGTCGAAGATTTCCTCTTCTCCTTGTGCTTCCTCGAGTGCCTCTAGCTCTTCCAGTTCTACTTGTATTTCCACCTGAGAGTATGTGAGATCCGCACGACATGTTGCTCATGTAATCCGTACGTACGTCAATCTGAATGGCACGATCAATTACGGTCGAGAGGATTTGCTCGAATAGCTCCGGACAGTAATCGGTAATTCGCAGAAGGTTGCGTATAAACGTAACCTGAGCAACTTGGCTCTGTCTTTTATGAGGAAAGTTCCGGATGAGTAATGGTTGTAATGATGATGCGAGGGTGGGGATGAGATCGAGAAGATGGCTCAGCATATAATGCAACCGCTCATACACTATACGGCGTGTGAGTGGTCGAGTTGAGCCCTCCGCGCTACTTGGATTGTTTGTTTGTAGCCCTGGTTCTGACGAAACATTAGCAAGGGGGCAATATGTGCAAAGTTGAATAGACACTCACGATATGTAAACCCTGCAGCGATATTTGTCAACACAAGCAAAAGATATTCCGGTCGTGCGCTAACCAGCATGCCAATAAACGACGTATACGCTTTCACAAACGCCCCGTCCATTGTCGACCACTTCATGTCGATGATGGCTTGCACAAGCGGTGCATGCGGTCTTTCGAGACGAGAAATGACGTGAGAGAGCGCGCTTAACCAAGAGCGCAGCGACGATGAATCAACATCCTTGTCGTTGTTCTGAGTGAATTGCTCCACGAGCTCGTCAAACGAGTCGGTCTGGCCCTACAAACACAGACAAGAATATATAAGCGTGCTGCCGAGCCTATTAGAAAGCCGCGGCGTACGTCCAACTTCTGCTGCAGTGCGTCGTTCACAAAGACCAACTGCAGCTGATTCCGCCGAAGTTCGCGGTCTCGTATCTTCGAGTTGGTCGCAATCTTTCGTGTGCCCTTCAGCGAATCGACCGACGGACTTGAGGCTGCCCTCGAGGGCGTCCGCCGCCCCGCCTTGGAGTCGCCGGGAAGCGTGGGCCTTGGTGCCAAAAGTTGCTCGTTCATGCGAGTCGGCGACAATGGGCCTGTACGGATCTGGCGAGTGTTGAAGGGCGAGAACTGTGAACGCCGCGCGTTGGGATCCATGCAGGGTTGCGGACGCTAGCGAGGGTCGGTGAAGTTAAAAGAGCACTCGAGGAGCAATAAAAAATGGACACATGCTTCCTGATCCTGACTTCCGGCTCCACCTCGGGTCCGACGGCTCATGCTGCGAAAAATCTGAGTCGTGTGAGTCCTTGACCGCAGTGGACTCTTGTGGACTTGTTGACAAACTTTAATGCGTTATAATAAACCAAATTTATTTAACCATGCAGTAGCAGCATTAAAGATAAATAAAGACATAAAGGCCGAAGATACATCAACACAAAGTCACGATTATCAAAACATATAATTAGCGCTAGCCCCACAAATATTAACGTTTTAAACGGCGCCATTTAAGAGTCCAGGTCATGTACACCCAATTTCATCCTTCCCGACGCTGCTGCTCTTGCATAGCCTTGCGCACGGGGTTTTGAGAGGGCTGGATCGCACCATTCTTCTCCAGTCGGTCGAAAAGGACGAAGAGCTTTTCAGCCTCGCGCTCCTTCTCCTCATCAGTCATCTCTGGTCCTTCAGTTTGCTTGTATGCAAGACCCGTAATCGGGTTGATGGCCTCCCCGCCGGACGTGGTGCTCGGAACTGCATCGGAGCGAGGAGGGGCAGACATTAGACCCTTTGAATAGAGGAAGCCGGCGACATTGCCGTAGCCGACTTGTGCGACCAACAGGCCAGCTGATGTGAATTAGAAACAAGGAAAGGGAGAATCAGAGAAGAGTTCTGTAGTGCAAGCAAGACAACCCACCATCAGAATTGCAAATAGTGTATAGCATTTCACCCATAGCGTCCTTCATTCGTGCGGCGTATACGGACCCAAGTAGACGCAGGCAGCGACCGAGTGTATCAGGACGAGATTCGAGGGCGGCGCCCGTACGATCCAGGTCAGCTGGGAACAATTTCTCCGACAAACGCTTTCTGCACCCCTCATCCGCGACGCACAAACGAGTAAGGAGGACTACAAGTGGGACCACGAGCTCGTCCAGCGTAGAGTCTGCCTCGAGCTTCACGCGGTCCCGCACGGTCTGATCGTCTGGGTCGACCTGTCCGGGTAGGAAGTGCGCAAACGTCACCTCGAGCAGGTCGTACGCGCGAGAGAGGGTGTCCGCCTGCGGCGCGGAAGGTGGGGAGTTCCGACCTTGCAGCGAGCGCCGCCCGAGCACTGAAAGGGCGCGATCAAGCGTGCTCTGTTTGGTTGGGGTGCTCGAACGCTCGGAGCCGGTCGGAGAGGAGCCCGGAGGGACCGTGGGCGAGTTCCCACCCGACGGAGAAGCCACAAACCATGTTGAGCGTAAAGCGGGAGAGACGGGGACAGTGATGAGGGCATGTATGACGTGTGTGAGGGGAGGAGAGAGGGGAGAAGGGAAAGAAGGAGGGAGTGTGTTGAAGAGGTGCAGCAACGGCGGGAGAATACTGCAAAACGGCCCTCGGTCATTACGTATGCAGCAAAGGCACACTGTATGCAACCCACCTATTCAGTCTTTCGTCCCATTTACTATATTCGTCGTCTTGGGGGATTGTATTTGGCGAAACAATTCCCTCTGCGACCTACGTCATAATTAGAAGACGTAACCAAAATCAATGAACGGTATCTACAAACCCTAGGATAGTGGATTAAGAGGTTGAAGACAGCCTTCAGGAGCTCTGATGTTGCTTCACGACTCATACGTTGGCCAGCTAGTATGCCATTGGACAGACCCACAAGCCGCAGTGCGATGGTGTCGATAACAGTACCATGCTCGCTGTGTGAGTCTTCGACTAGCGAGCGGATGAAGGAAGCAGCAGTTGAGGGCGAAAGAGTGGAGAGGAACAGTGTTCTTGAAAGCAAGAAGATGTAATCAGGGTCACTTGTTTTCTGCGTACTGGGTGTCAGACAAAAAAAAAACTTGAAGAAAAAAAAAACACGCGGCACACATACCAGAAGTTCTCGAACGGTCGCTTCGCCGCCACTGACATCTGCACCCGTCCAGGTCGCGCGCGCAGCCTCGATAAGAAGCAGGGTGTTTGCTATGCACCTCCAAGCCTCGTTTCGCGCATCGGGTGCGTCCGCAAAGGACTCGGCCACGGATAAGAGCGCGCGCAAATTCGCCGGCTTTCCAACTACGTCCGCACCCTGGGGTATCCTTCCGAGCGTCTTCACGGCCAGAAGGGCAGCGGGGGCGTCTATCAGGGTCAGCAAAAAGGGAAGCAAGGATCAGCGCAATGAGAATAGGGTTAATAGGGGGGGAAACAAAAGAAAAAAAAGCTGCGTACCGCTTCGGGTGAGCCTCGAAGCCTTGTCGCCTGGTGGACACGAGGCAAGATCGTCGACGAGTTCTTGAATCAGCCCTTGTCGAGTCACATTGTCGAACGTATGCGGCGGCTCTGCGTTAGGAGAAGAAGAGTGAGAATACTGGGCTGGGCGCATCAAAAGCCGGCTCGCTGACCGTCGACGATGATGCGCAAGGTTTCTCCCACATCTTCTCGAGGCGAGTCGCTGGTATATGAACGGTATCGGTTAAGGATATAAGACATCGGACAGGTATTCTTGAGTGGCTAAACAATTATGAATGTACGCGCTGGGCGGAAGGGGGATAAGAGAGAGTAGAAAAGCTAGGGCCTGAATGAAACAGAGGAGGGAGTTTGACGAGAGGTTTGTGAGACCAGGTGAGATGAGGGACTAAGAGATCGCCGGGTGTCGGTTCGGCCTCGGCATGGACGGAATGTCGTAAGTGGGTGAAAAAAAAATATAGGTTGACATGGCAACTACCGGCCCTACATTTCCTGATCGCTGCGCTACTTTCCCCCCCTCCCCCCTCTTAGTCTCAGATACGCCACAACACTAATGCGAGCCGGGCTCAGGGTCGGAAACCGAAAGCTCCTAGGAGAACCTTTAATGGCACATTGTTCAAGCAACGACTTTCGCTATTACATACATGATGCGTTACTACTAATTAGGAACTCCGCTGTTCCCCTCCCGTCATGGGGATGTTGCCGCTCCCAGGTTCGTTGGCACCAGAAGCACCCTGCTCATCGAAAATGGCGGGAACTTGGCCTTGTAAATGTGGGGCGAGCTCGGGGAAGTTCTGTACGAGGGCTTCATCAAGCAAGCGTTGGTACGACTGTCACGTGTCGTCATCGTTGGCTGAGTTTGCATGGAGACCAGATGGTAGCTTACCTGAATGGCGGCAATCTTGCCGTTCATGAACTGATTCTCTGTCGCCGCGCGCTCAAGACGCTCGCGCGTAAGCTGCATAGGGTTCCGAGAGTTGTCGATCTCCGCCAGAACCTGCATGGGTACCATCGTCCGAATGTGATCCGACATTTGGTCGAGCATCGACAGGTGTTGGGCCACTTCATTCCTAATCCGCCCCATGGTCAGGCAAGGCTTTACGTTTCAGTGCGGCTGACAAGGCTATTTTCGTGAAGAGAAACGGACACTTTGGGCCCCACTTGCTTGCCGTTCGGCATCTTGTCCTTTTCCTTCGTCAAGTCATTCACCACTGTGGTACCGAGATTGTACAAGGCGTTGGCGAGTCCGACCAACTCCAACTCCAGGTCGCCCTGTATGCCAGCAGGAGGGGGAGACTCTGAAGAAGCCCTCGGCGAGTCAGCGGCCGGCGCCGTCACGGGCGAAGTTGCAGCTGATGGTCCGCGTACCATCTCTTGGTCGTTGTTGGAGGCGAAGCGCCAGTCCCGAGACCTGCCCGAGACGACCGGCGCTTGAGGCTGAAAATCAAAAACCGGCCCGAGGATCCGAACCCCCACTAACCGCATGAATTCTGGGACAGGCGGCTGTCTTAGAGACCTCCTGTCTTTCCGTGTGCCCCTTTCGGCTTGCCTCCGCCCTTACTCATGTCTCAACCCCGCCGGTCCTCCCGTCCAAAGAGTAAAGCGCATAAATACTCGTCCTACCGGGAAGATGGTGGCTCTAAAGTAGCTGAAGACTCTGTTTCGACATCGTCGTCGAAACCTAAGCGTGCTAAGACAAAGGAGCGTGGCTCACTGGAAGCGGACGCGGAGTATGCGGTAGCAACCACTAGCCCCGGTGATTGTAAGACGAGCTGTGTAGCATCCGACACGAAACGAAAGAAAAGAAAGCTGAACAGCATACCGGATATGCCTCTGGATATTCTCTATGAGGTTCATACATGCGCATCTGTACAGCACTGCGGGGCACGTTCAGTTGACACCATTGCGTACCGTTGCGTACAGATCTTCAGCTACCTTCATCCTCTTGCTCTTCTCCGTCTTTCGCGCCTCGCAAAAGCGCTGCGTACAGTGCTTTTGAAGCGAAGTGCTTGGTCCGTATGGGTCAATGCCTTGGCCACGATAGAGGAAATGCCCGCGTGCTCACCTGACATGCAAGAACCGCAATGGGTCCGGCTCATCTTTGACTCGGCTTGCTTCGCAAGCCAACTGTTAGGTACAGCCAATCTTGAGGGGCTGACCACCAGGTTAGTTCTGTAGCAGCATGGGGACAAATGCTATACTTTGGGCGCTTCGTGTGAGAACATGTAAAAAGTGTTATTCCAGTGATTCAGGGTACTTTGGCAATTCAGTCATCCAGTTATTTTCTGACGATAGAAGCAGCCCATTCATTAACCTGACAAGGACGGATCCAATTCGGGCCTGCCTCCCGTATACCACTTATAACTTCTCAGAGAAGCCATCCGGAAAGAGTGAGAATGCACCTAGGACGCTCACACACAAGTCATTAAGTCAACCGTTCAAGTAGAGGATGGAAGCCTGCTCTTTTTTTAAAGAAAGGATCATCAAGACATGAATGAACACTACAGCTCTCTCAAAGGAGACGCAGCTGCGACATATCTGGAAACAAAGAAAGCAGAAGTCACAGCTCTTATGGATGGCCGTGTAAGTGTTTCTGTAGTTGCGGTAGTCGATAACATGATTCACTGAACCTTTAAAAAGCTAATTGGTAAATACGAGATGTGGCTCAGTGTGCAACGGTCGAGCCGTAGCGAAGATCTTGACGAGATTCGGCGGAGGCGAAAGCAAGAGTAAGTTTAATTTTGTCGTTTGAAAAGGCGTAGTTAGTTACTTAATTTCTTGGCTGTATACTTAATAATTTCGTTGGCCTAGGGTGCGAAAAGGAAATCAACTATCTCAATCAAGGATCCCAACTCTACGATACCGATTGCTGGAATTTTAATCGTCACAAGCTTGTTCATACTGCCCAACCTCTAACATCCCAAGGTAATCTCATTCAATGCCACAAGAATGACTTTTTGACTTACACACTCAGGTTGGAGGAGAATACAACCCATCTTGACGCCATTGGTGGATGCGATACGTGCCTCACGCCTCAGAAATCAACCGAGATCTATAATACGACGCCGGGTTCAACTTATCGGAGTACGCTTTCTTGAAATGTGACAGGGCTTGGCGGCGAACAAAAGTCTGATGGTTCCGCATCATGTGAATGAGATATGCGTTCTAGAAACCTTCAAGCAGGTACTGAACCTGCCTGTCGAAGATGGAGAGGAGGACCATGTCAATGCATCTTCATTTGATGTGGCATTTGCGCAATTGCCAGGTATCCTTTCTCAGATGCAACAAGAACGGGAGCTCCAACTAATTACGCTTTTGTGTGCCTACAACGAAAGCATATCTTCAGGTAGCGCAGATGATGATTGTGAGTGCATGTTGATTTTGCTCTTGCTTTTGAAAAAACTGTAATGGTACAAATACAAAGGCAGCGTCCTGGGTTTGGACATCAAGGAGATTGAATCAGCATTGACAGCCATGAGATACTCTATGGTTGATCGGTCACATCTCTTTTCATTCGCCACATCACTATTTCAGTGCAGTTGTAGAGAGCGCCTGCTCACAGCACGACAAGCGTTGGGACGCTACTGCCGGAGTTCTTCTGTCAAGCTTTCCGTCGAAGAAATTGAAGATATAGGAGATGTTCTGGCAGCGTTATGTTGGAAAGATCCACGCTGGAACGTCCACCGTAAAATTGCGGTTCGCCATTTCACGCGGAAGTCAGCTATCCAGCTTGTATTGGAGTGTGGCCTGGACCCTCGCACAGCTACTCGATCAGACATGAATGCAACTGGCGCCCGTTATGTTTGCCTTCACGAAACCTGTCAAATTTACGGGCCTGGACTGCACGTAGCCCTTTCTTGGCGCGACATAGTATGTCTACTTTTGCTATTATGTTTAATCTAGTTATTTATCTTCATTTTGTTAGCTGCGACATAGTGCAAGCGTACATCCGGATCTAGGCCTTCAGAAAGCACAACGATTGCCACCTCAAATTTCAGAGGATACGCGCAAACTAGAACAATCACGTTCATCATGTGATCAACTTGTTCCATTGCACATCTGGTCGTGTCAACATTGCACAGAATTCAAAGGCTTCTCGCCGGAATACCTGGAAAGTCATTTACGCAATGAGTGTGTCTCCCCATTGAAAACCTTACCACCCTACTGATCATCGTGTCGTAGACATTCGATAACAGCACCGATGCCGAACGACTATTCATATGGAGATTATGATGGCTTTGAGTCAGCTTATCAGCCGGTTCTCGTGAAAGTATAACAACTGCAACCAAGTACTTGTGAACAGACCAATAACAAACAAATTGGACTATAAATTCGAATACGCCCTTAGTATACCATATGACATCCTCCGTAAACAGAACGCTAGTGTGAGTTCCCGCCAACTTGTGATTAGTCTAGTCTCGGATCCTCTTTGTAGGTCCAGCTCACTGACTACACTATTCATACACGATGTTTTGGATGAATCGTACATTTGTGCACAACCTTACATTGAATTCTACCAAGTTACAGCTTCTATCTAGACAAGTCTCCCGAATAACGGATGGCGCTAGACTATGTCTATGGATAATCCTTGCCCTGGTGCACGACGAGATGTTTGAGAGCAGGAAAGTTCGGCGTTCCAAGGCCAGTCACTGGAATGCCAGTTAGCTCATACAAGAATAATTAAATATAAGTGTCTTACCTGGATCCCACCCCTTTGTTGCCTTTGTGAAACTACATGAGCACCCAATCCATGTAAGAAAAATGGGGTCACTCACATTAAATCCGGGTGTCCCACATCCAGGGTTGTTTCCACTTGTGATGTCGTTCCATGCGTGCGTCCCCTTCTCATAGAGTAGGGGGTTCACAAATCCAAGGGGAGGAACTAGCACAACAGTTTATTTTATAAGCTATAGCGTTGTCTCAAAGTGCACTCACGGCCGGCAGAAAAGCGAACGTCATTGAGCAACCCGAAAATACCTGCTATAGCGGGGGCAGAAGCAGATGTGCCAGAGATAGTATGGTTGGTGCCATCATACGTAATTGCGAAGTGTGAGCTTTCTATACGTCTGCTGTCATCATCACATGTATGAGGTGAAGCTTAGAAAACTTACGTGCAGATACGTCGGGGAACGCGCGACCATTCCTAATGAAGCGTCAGCTTCAAAATAGATCACTGTGTAGGAGAATGGCTCGCATACTCGTTGTAAAGCCCTGCATAAATGCCCTTGGGCAAAGTCTTCTTGAAGCTCTTGACTGCTTTGTCTTGATACTCTGGACGAGAGAACTGATGGGAGATTATAGATAAAGCGATAAGCGCAATCTAGAAACTTGGGTATCAGCTTACGTAAAATGAGAATCCGCCTCCGCTAAAGCCAATTCCAGTTTCGTTGATGTAGTGAGTGCCACCAATGGATGTCACACTATCAAGAAGTGAGCATACTTTGTCCAGTCAAAAATTGCGTGCAACCTACAAGGGACACTATAAATTTTCAGCTTGGTAAGTACAAAGAAGTATAGCGATACTCACTGTAGCAGGGAAAACAGGGATAAATTTAACCTCTGCCTTTCCATCATTCGTATAGCACTTATGCGAAGCCGGATTGCTGCTTCCATCACCGACGCCGTAGTCTCCACTGCTAAAGACGAGTGTAACCCCACGGGCGCCCAGTTGAGCCATACTGTTGCACACACGGCGAGCATAACTCTCGGGAACAGTCTGTTCGTCGTCGCCATACGAGGTACTGATGACTTGTGGAAGATCCTTTTGGTCCTGATTCAGAACAAAATCCAGCCACTTGAAAGAAGCTCGTCAGGAGACAAGTCTAATTTAAAAGCGTACACACTCACATCCGCATAAGGTTCGTTGGAGTTGGATTTAGTCTTGTTGCTTGCCGTAAATGGCGGACGTCCTGTAGATCGCTAAAAAAAACAGGCACCTATGATAGGCTGAAAGAAACTCACCCGCAGTGCTATAGAAGACGCCTTCAGCTGGGTAGGCTAGACCGAATGCGTATTGTACGTCCAGTGTTGCTTCTCCTCCTGGATCGGATTCGTTATTAAGTCCCCCGCTTACCGAATAGAACTTGAAGTCAGAGCCAGTGGCAGCAGGGTTGAACCGGGAGTAAAATTTGTCAAGATCGGACTTGCTGGCATACTGCAGTGCCAAATCAGCGCGTGGATCGTCAACTGTAGATAAAGAACTTAGATAATTACCTGTTCGAGATAGCCTGTAACTCCGACTTTGTTTCCGTTGCCTGGAGTTCCCTTGTAATCAATTTGGTAAAGGGCCTGTAAGCACTGAGGAGTTATAGTTGAATTACAGCTCAGATCAACAGTAACGCCTGTCGAAGACTGGGCTGTTCCAAAAACCTCCTTTTTGGATATGGGCTCATCCCAATGGGAGGTAAGCCCCATAGGCTTAAAAAGTCCAAACATAGTTGTTGGTTGAATGACGTCCACATGTCCGTGAACTTCCTTGGGTAGACTGTACGACTCGGCACGAACGATAGAGTCGCCATTTATGTGCTTCCAAACAAAGTACGTCTATTTTGCTGCATGAGATGGCAACCTTTGAATGAGCGAAAAAGGCAAGTGAAATACCGTGTTGAGCATTTTCTCAGCAAGAGAGACAGGAATGTCGATCTACCAGCTGAGTTAGTTCTGGACTAACCGAGATTCTCTGAGCTTACATGAATCCAGTCTTTAGCTGGCGAGCGGGAAACACCAGATTCGACACTAAAGCCATGTGAGATGAGCCACTCATCAACCAGTTTCAGGCTCTCGGGGTGGGGTGCCACCAGTTCTTCAACCTCCTCTTTTAAGAGATGTTGTCCGTAGCGAGAATGATTGGCTGACAGTTAATTTAAGTAAAAAGGGATCTTATGCTGTCTTAAATGATAGAGTTTACTCACGATCCGAAACCTCATAGAGGTGCTGCTCCAAAAGAGCAAAGTTGGCCTGCGGGAGCCCAATCCGCATCGAGATGACATGGTCTATTGGTGCGTGACCAGCCCTTTGCCATCCTTGAGGAACTCTGACGGCCTCCTTGAGCTTAAATTCAGAAAATGCTGCGAGGACTGGAAGGGCCGTAAGGAGCAGAGATAGGGAGGCAAAAGCGCGCTTGGCCATGTCGCCTTTGTTGGACTCGTGAGTACTCCTCTGACTTCAGTCTTGGTAGACTTTTATACATAATATTCAGCCCGAAGCAAGGTACAGAGAAGGCCTTTCGAAGTCGAGCGCATCAAAACTCACACGTTCGAGCAGAAAGATAGAAGCCAGAAAGCGTGAGTTCATCCTACTCCTACGTCGAATACTCCCGTCTCCAGAAGTCGGGCCATATGGTCACAAATCGTAGAAAGCCACGAGTACAGCTTGGTGAGGTTTTTCGGATCATCGTTGACGAGAACTTCTGTTTGTACGGCTTTTGTCATTGACGGTGCTAGAGCGTGGTTTCGATGGATGAGGCCATTTTGTTCGACAATTTCTCACATAAGAAGTGCAGCAAAGGCGACGCTCCGATGGGGCTGAATGAATTCCGGGAAAGATCCAGTGTGTTGGCACGTGCTTTGCTCAGATATCTTTTCCGGCTCTGCTTCCTCCTTGTCTTCTTCGAGTCCGCGTTTCGCTCTGACAACTTTTTTTTTCCCTTTCTTCTTCTGGAAAAACAAAAAATGGCCGACTCGGTTTCAATATTTGCTGAAGGGACGTTTGACGAGCAAGTGCGTGCTTGAGAAAGTGAACCCCGCATATCCCGACAATGATCTAAGAACTGGGATGTCTTCAGATTCGTGAACTCGTGAGCTATCTCGCACGAGGAAAGTCAGAAGAGGAACAGGCTCAGTTTAATGAGCCTTTCTCTGCTGCACTCGCAGTACCTGAGGGCGGAAAAGCACTAGAAGAAGATGCCGAAAAACGCAAGACAATCATCGGCGATGTCCTCTCACAAGTCACTTCGCTGGGAAGTGGATCTGAGAAAGGTACTGGCCTGTACCTCCCCTCTCCTTCTTACTTTGCTGATCTTCATTTTTCAAACAAAGAGATTGAGGGATTCTTCAACCTTCTCTTTTCGCACTTTTTGTCTCTCTACCCTCACGATGCACCTGAAACAAAAGAGCGCCTCTCGTCTTTGCTTCAGACAATCTCTTCAAGTTCCGGAGAGGCATCAGTCAAGTACCGATTGTGAGTCCCTCACCTTGAAAATATCCTAATTTACATATTCGCTTACTCTGATCACAGACTATCAAACCTCTTCAACGCCCTTCCCCGAAATTCTGCCTTCCGTCTATCAGTCTACACAACCCTGCTTGACCTCACCAGCGAGAATGACGAGCTGGACGCTCTCCAGATAGACAAGGCTGAAATCAGTCGCTGGCTGAGCGAATGGTCCATCTCTTCTGAGGAGAAGAGCGCCTTTTTGAAGCGCATATCTGATGCGTACACTAAGGCGGAGAAACCGTGAGTCCTCTACTTTTTTTCTGCCTCACTTTGTGCGCAGCCTTAGCCCTTTTATGGCCACTAACAGCACGGTGGCATACGAATACACCCTTGCCTACGTCCACTCCTTGCCATCATCGTCATCTGAGGCAAAAGAAGCTGCGGTGGGCGCGATGGCTGCCGCACTCATGCTCCCGAGCGTATTCGACTTTGATGCACTCTTCAGGCTTGATGCGGTCGTAGCTGCGAAAGATCATCCGCTCTTCGCACTGCTCCAAGTGTTCCTCAACGGCGGTCTGGATGAGTACAAGGCATGGGAGAATACCAACGGCGACGCCGTCTCAGCTCACAGTGAGTGTCTATCACTCGACCCCGATTGTTATCATTTTCGTCGGTGTCGTTAATGAACGGCCAGTTTCCGACAAGTCCCAACTCGAACGCAAAATCCGGCTCCTCACCCTGTCTTCCCTCGCATTCGACAACGTCGGACGCGATCTCGCCTACTCTTCCGTCTCCTCCGCGCTCCAGATCGCGCCGGGCGAGGTCGAGCGCTGGGTCATCGACACCATCCGCGCCGGGCTCATCTCCGGCAAGCTCTCGCAGACGACGCAGACGCTGCATGTCACACGCGCGGCGCCCCGCGCGTTCGAGCGCGCGCAGTGGGAGACGCTCGAGCAGCGCCTCGTCGCGTGGAAGTCGGGCCTCGCCCAGGTCCTCGACATCGTCGCGGCAGCGCAGAAGAGTGCGGGCGGGAAGCCACCCGCACAGGCTCAGACGCAGCCATCGACGGAAGCCAAGGACGCGGGGGCGCAGACTGCCGCCGTTGGCGCGTGAGGCATTACTTTATATGTATGTACAAAATGTTTGCACTGTCTTTTTTGCGCGCACAAGCTGCGATAAGCCATACATGGGCGACGTGACTGTTGTTGGGCGGGTATACGACATACACATAAAGACATTATAGATACACGGTACATTCTAAGCCCTCAAGGAAATGAGGAACATGGTCATCAACACCGCCAGAATCGCCACACCAACCACTTCTATGTAGTTTATACTCCACCTCATGACGTCCAGCGCGCTCGCCGTCGGCCGCCTCACGTCGGGATTGTAGTCGGCCCAAGACTTCTTGCCACCGAAGCGCCCTAAGATCTGCTCGGCCGTGATCCGCGCGCCCGCGAGACAGATGGGCACGCCAGTGCCAGGGTGCGTGCTTGCGCCGACGAAGAAGACGTTGTCCAAGGTCGGGTGCTGCGTCTTGGGCCGGAAGGAGAGGACGTTAAAGAAGCTGTGTGAAAGCCCAAGGATCCCGCCACGGTCGAGGTTGAACTTTTCTTGCCCTGAGGTAATGTGATTAGCATGGGTGCTTCTCCTTTCAAAAAAAAAGGCAAAAGGCAAAAAGTGAGGACTTACATGTGAGAGGTGTGTTGATGCTCTCGTGCACGATCATCTCATTCAAACCTTTAATTCCGGTGCGCGCCTCGATGGTCTTGATGATGACATCCCTGGCTCCGCGTACTACCGCGTCCCAATCGCGCTCCTCCTCTGTCAGGTGGCCGATCGGAACCAGCACGATCACCGAGTCCTTCCCCTCTGGCGCCGCGGTAGGATCCACCCGGGACGGGACATTGACGTAGAAGCTCGGCTCCTTGGGGAGAGATTGCTCCACGAAGATCGCGTCGAAGGAGGCCTTGTAGTCGCCTGCAAGGAAGATGTTGTGCGTCTTGAGCTGGGGGAGGGTGCGGTCGAGCGCCCAGTAGAAGGAGATGGACGAGCAGGACGGCTTGCGCGTCTTGAGCTGCTTCGCCTGCGGGGACGGCGGGAGCAGGCTGTTGTACGCGTACACCAGGTCGGCGTTGAGGACGACGACGTCGGCGGTGAGGGTCTCGCCCGAGGTGAGCTTTACGCCGGTCGCGCGGCGGCCGTCAGCCGTCGTCTGCACGGATTCGACAGGGGTCGAGAGCCGGAACTTGACACCCGCGCGCTCACCGATGTTGACGAGAGCTGAGACGACCTGTGCTCGTGTGACAGCAAAAGCGCGATCGGTCATTGACGGTCGCAGTAGAGAGGATCGGGACGGACCTTGTGGAAGCCTCCGACCGGATACCAAATTGCGCGGACGAGCTCGGCGTACTGCAAGAGTGAGTACGTTCCTGGTGCCTCATAAGGGCTCATCTAAATCGAGCTGTTAGAAACTGGCGTGCGCTACTATTGCCGGTTTCACATACGCCCATGTACATACTGCTGAAGGTGAACACGCGGCGCATGCGTTCAGTCTTGAAGTACTGTGTCGCGCGATAGTACTGAGAGACGGATGAGTGTCGAAACAGATACGGTTCTGACGTCCGGACGTACGATACTCTCAAACGGATGCAATGTGATAATGTAGCGCAAGAACGACGGGCGCGCCAGATGGTAAATTTTGTCAAAGTTCTTGTGGAGAACGTGCTCAACTGAGACTTCGTAGTGTCGGTGGGCCTCTTGCAAAAACTGAAGATAGCTAGATTATTTTTTTTTT